>JBAKBP010035680.1:0-19253 GCA_037953745.1 Lithodes maja
ATAGTAATTTCATATTTTTTCCATTAGTATCGAGAAATTTGCGGGTAAGGGATTCAATTTATCGCCAGCTGAAGAAAAAAAACAGAGTATAGAAATATCGCATCAATATAGCCAACATGATTATATTTACATGATTATATTCTACATGCCGCAATGGTGCATCTCATTCACTCTGTTATCGCTATTACAACAATCAGTGTTATTCAGAGCTCTCTCTGTGCATACTCCCTCCCTTGTGGCGAATGCAAGGCACCCACCTTTCAACACAGTCCCACTCATACTCTGTCCAGCTGAGCTCTCCAACCCAAGAATTAGCGAAGTGTCTCAGTCTTTCTTCTACTCAACAAGTGAACTCTGGAACTCTCTCCCTCAATCAACGGTTTGTTTTCATCCTATGACTTAAACTGCTTTATACTTCGTGTGTC
Organism: Lithodes maja; assembly: GCA_037953745.1. NCBI lineage: Eukaryota > Metazoa > Arthropoda > Malacostraca > Decapoda > Lithodidae > Lithodes > Lithodes maja. The sequence continues at coordinate 426 of JBAKBP010035680.1, forward strand.
CAGGCACTTTAACCCCAAACTTCCTTGAATGTAGCTCTGTCACTCATTTGGCATTGGGGAGACACTCGTTACAGGCAACCTACCTTTTTTCTCCTTCATACACATAGGAAACACAAATAAAATACATGTTTATACCTTTGATGTTTACAGTGTAGAGGAAAGCAAGACTATTGCCGGTAACCCTACTCGTGTGACAGCGGGATAAAAGTGGCGGTGTGCTGTGGGCTTTACCGTCCACGAACTATTGAAGCCTACTGTACCGAACGGCCGGGCTCGCGTACAATGACCAGTTTGCTACCGCGTACGAGGTAATTACGGATAACGCGGTGATTCGTGGCCAAAGGAATTCGCCCCCCCCCCCCCCTTCAATTCCCACCCCGTCAATTGAGCTACCTATACCCCCTCCCGCTCCCCCATCACCCCCTCTCGCTCCCCCATCACCCCCTCTTGCTCCCCCATCACCCCCTCTCTCTCCCCCATCACCCCCCTTTCCCTCTTCCTCCCCCTATTCACCACAGACCATACAGTAAGCAGAGATCGGCCACCACCATCCGCCATATTGCTACCACTGGCACCATATTGGAACCACTGATGCCATAAGCCCCTCTCTCTACACTCATATCCATCCGTACTCACGTCTAATAATAATTATAATTATAATTATAGGTAATAGTGGTACAGAAAGTATAAGTTTATGATTGGATCTTAAGGGGAGATGCGTCGTATTTCTGGTCCCCTTTGTACCTCATGCTTAACCCCATTAGTTTTGACCGTTTTAGACGTTCGGCCCATTTGTTTGGCGATTTTAACACTTATCTCCATTTCGTTGTCAATTTTAAGACCTATCGTGCCATTTAGGTGTCGATTTTTTCCTGGCTAGCGATAGCGAGCCTGCAATTATTAGAGGAACTGGCCTTCGGCCGGGACATTTTTCTACAGAAAAATTTACACATTTATCTTGAGGGGGGTCTATGGGATGTTTTTCAAAGCTTGATGGAGGTCTAGGGAGGAAAGTAAAAAATAATATAAAGATAAATAAATTAGCAAATGAATAGCTCATCCCTCCCTTAATTGTACACCATCATAAATATAACATCACCCCTTAGTGTTCCATAAATTCGGCACCAAAATGGCCTCCGCAGAAAGAGATGCCCGATCCCTCTTACCGCAGGAAAGACCCTAAACCCCAGTTTAGGGACCCCAGTCTCTTCCGTACGGTCTTTAAGGGGAGATGGGCCCTTTTTGTGGACACTTTTTCTTCTCCCTCATGTTTAGCCCTATTAGTGTTCAGATCTTAAGATATTCGCCTCATTAGTTTTTCGATTTTATAACCTTTCGTCCCATTTCTATATAAATATCGTACCATGTAGGTGTCGATTTTTTCCTGGCGAGAGATAGCGAGCCTGTCATTTTAAGAGAAACCGGCCTTAGGCAGGGACATTTTTCTATTGAAAAATTTACAAATTTATCTTGAAAGGGCGTCTAGGGAGTGTTTTTTTTTTAAAGTTTGATGGAAGTCTTGGGAGGACATTAGAAGAATAATCAATAAATGAAACAAATCGACCAAAAAGTGAACCATCCTCCCTTAACGGGTGTCATCAGTTCTTAATGGATTTCCGAAAGAAGGGAGGGTTTTTGTCTTTCTTTTCCCTTTTTCATTAATTCTTGTTCTTTCAAAAGCGTTAGGGTGTACATTAATAAATAAATAAACAAAATATGGAAAGGATGCATAATTATATTGTCCATAATATTATACCCTCATCTTTTAGGTCTACTGGCAGTAATATACCTGTCTAATATACAGTATAGAAAGGTGTAGTGGTTAGAGTGTTTACAAATCTGTGTGTGGTAACCCAGGTTCGAAGCCCGATGGATCACATGCTTTCATTAATTTCATTGGAGGTATTTGGTGTTGGGGTGAAATTAATAAAAATAGAATATCTGTTTTTTTTTTATTATACTTTTCTATTTTCAGTATTCACTCTATAATATCTATGGCATAAAAAGGGTATGAAAAAGGTATATAAGATCATTTGGCATATTGATAGTGATTTACCTTTCTAATTGCTATAAGATGGGTTTATCATGACCAATATATCATTATAATAGTAAATTATTATGGGCACTTATTGTACCTTTTTCATAACAATAATTTAGTTCAGTGTATAGATGGTCGCCTCACTTCTTTTCAGGGCCTACTTTATTTTTATTTTATTTTATTTTATTTGTTTTTCCCTAGGCCATTCACGCTTGAGCCTGATTTGGAATAAGCTTCCCCTGAAACTTTCAAAGTTTGTTCAGTGGAAACCTAGTTTCTTACACTGAGGACTGCTGGGTCAATTGCAAGAGATGCAAAGAGAGTAGCTAACTAGATTGTGGTTACTACCTCTTAGTGATTTCCCAACAGATATGCTGACACAATATCTACTATGTTATGGCTTCTAGTGGGCTCGTTCACACAGTCTTGTGTACAGAGGTTATTCTTCTCAACATTTGGATGAGGAAGCCTGTACACCAGAACAATATTATACAGAGCATTACCTTGATTGAGGTATACACATAACCGTTCATGATCTGACCTGTTCTTGGAGTCACTTGTATTAAATATGTATCTGACGTACATAAGAATTACACCTCTTTCTCACATGGTCTGGTCTTTGTAGAACATTTTACATCCAGGTATTTCAAATTCCCCAACGTAAACTTGGGTATTACTGTGAATCCAGGATTCAGTGATAGCCACTACATTTGAAGCACACTGTGGTCAACAATGCCCAAAGTTTGGAAACAAAATCGTAATTGACCTGGCATTGAATAATACTACCTGAAGAGGTTTCTGTTCTTTCCAAGAACTCCTTAGTTCACCCCGTTTCCTGAAGGGTTTAGGGTCTTTGAGGGTCATGTATTTTCTATCACACTATTTCTCGGTACACTATCATAGGTGTTGCTTGACCCAATATGTGGTCAATCCTCATATTATGAAGAGGAACCACTATCCAGTGGTTCAGAAATTGGTGACTGAGGTGTAGAATCCTGAGTGTGTTATTGGTCATCTCTCATTGCACTGGGACAGTCTGCCATGGATGAGAGGTATTTCCTTTCTCGGAAGGACTAACTCCTCCTTCTGTGGGACCTCTTTTTGGGAGCTCGGGATCAACCACTGGTGAGGGTTTGCACTCTTCATGCTGGGGATTCTTTCCACACTGTTGCTTGCTCAGCAAGCTGTAAAGATGGTGATTTAGAAAATCACCATCACAATCTTACCATTGATGCTTAGGTGTGCACTATCACAGAGGTAGAGGTTGCGCTTTCCATAGAAAGAACTTCTTTAATGGACCCACAAACTTCACCTCTTTGTGGGTACACAAGTCAGCTAACCTACCATTAATGCTCATTGCTTTGCTGGTAGCACAATCTCCTGCATACATCCTGGGTAAAATACCAAGTATCATGCCACTGTCTATCTGGAATCAGTTTTCATCAGCCAGTGTCATGACCTTGCCTATTGTTTACTCTGTGGCACCGACTGTAATTGTTTTGAGTAACAGGTCATTGCCACTGACCTTGGCTATTATTACCGTCCCATTAAGGGGCTTTCACACATCCACACATGCCAATCCGCATTGTCGGGAATAGGGTAATGATCCCGACAGGTTTTGGTCCAATAGGACATTTGAATTTGGCGGTATCGTATCGCTTGTACGATTTCGGCTGGTTCTTTGTGTATTGTAGTTTATTCTTAAGTTAGGTTAAATATTAACTGTAATGTATAAATATCTACATCACCTCTAGATGTATTATGAAACCAAGTTATGGGTTATAATTATTATGAGCCGGCAGCCATATGTAATTTCGCGAAGCGATCGGACGCCGGCCCTTCAGTCTCTCAATCAACACCATACCGTCAACATCTCCTCCCCCGGCTCTGACTCAACCCACAGTTCACCATGTGCTACAAATACTAATTTATAACAACAGTCCTACATCACCAGTCCTCTAAGCTAAGTTCATTGTATCGATATTGTATTATGTGAACATTCCTACATGTCATGCAATTGAACTAGCCGTTTGTGGGGGACTGGATTATACCCATCGACGAATACCTCGTTGGTAATTATATTATATAACTATTTGTTGGGATATATGATGTACCAGTGATGAAATTTAACCTTATCTAAATTCCCGACAAATATTGGTCCTTCGTGCCCTAAAGCTTCATTACCGTAGTCCCGTTTTGTTTGTTTCCTAGACGCTTGTGGGCTTACAAATGGCTGCCGCCTCGCGCGTTGTTGGCCGACTACCTTTTCCCTAGTTTACACCCAGCTTCTTCCCTCTTGTTTTTTACCATTTAGGCGCCGTCTCTATTTTTTGGGGGACTAGTTTCCAGTTTTTTTTGGGCGTGTGCTCCTTGGCGTTTTTTGGTGGGTTAGCTGGGCTGGAGATTAGGGTAGGGGTTGTTTCGTCGGTCACCTTTTTGCGCTCATAGGCTTGGCTAGGCTAGGCAGTCTAGGCCTACAGGTGTCTGTGGTGGCTTTTCATTTCGCTTTGGTGGTGTGCCTGTGGTGTTAGTTGTGTTGTCATTGTGGGACTCATTATTAATTTTGCTGGTGGGGAGGGTTCTCGTGTGACTTTTTAGATTTCAATTTCATAATAGCCTAGGCCTGGTTGGTACAGTGGCGGTCATGAGTGTCGGTCTTTGTTAATTCCTAAGCGATTGACAGTTAATAGTCAGACCTCATGATTGTAGCTTAACCAACTAGGCTTACCTATAAAGGGCTTACAATAATTAGTGCTTCACCTTACCCTTTCTTTTAATGGATTTAGTATTTAATTCTTTTGTCTAGTTAGATAATTTCCTTTCGATAGTTTATATTAAGGGGAATGTAAGAAATATGTAATTCTTTTTGAGTAAATTTCTTAAGTAATGGGGGTTTGCCGCTGTTGATTCCTAAGCGATTAACGGTTTGTAGTCTGACCTCATTGCAGTTTAAGTTGCTTAAAATTAGACCTTAACGATGACAGATTTGAAGAAACTTAAGATTCTTAAGGGAGGGATGAAGGGAAGTTTAAGTAGATGTTTAAGAGATCTTGATGAATTTTTAATAAGTGCCACGGCTGATCAGATAAAAGGTAAATTTGCTACTGTTACTAAATCGCTAGCTACTTATGATAGTTATGCTCAGCAGGTATATGGTTTATTGACAGTTACTGACGATGTGGAAGAAGAAATGTCGGCAGATCTTGAGTACTTTGAGGACGTTAATACAGCCTTAGCCAGACTATCTTCCACTCAAGAATCAACCTCTGTTAAGGATACCGGTACACCAAAGGCGACTGGTTTTAACCTGCCGAAGCTTACTTTGCCTACCTTTTCCGGGGATTCGGCTACCTGGACTGGATTTTGGGATATTTTTGAGTGTTCCGTCCATCATAATAAAACACTCACATCCATCCAAAGGTTCACATATCTCCGTGGTCAATTGAAAGGGGAGGCATTGAAGTTAGTCGATGGGTACAAGCTAGAAGCTACCAGCTACGAGTCTGCAGTGGAGTTGCTGAAGAGAACTTACGGGAGAGTGGAAGTCATCAAGACCACTTTAATTACCAAATTCTTCACACTAGATCCTCCATCCTATGATGTGGCGGACCTAAAGGAGTACTATGCCTCCTTTGAGAGCCTCCTCCGATGTATGGAGACAATGGCCGTCACCAAGGAGGAGATATTTAGTGTGAATATCTTGAATAAAATACCCTCTCCCCTAAGGGAAATCTTACGACGACAACTAAGCGACTCTCCACTAAACTTGGAAGCGTTGGTGCAGGTGTACCAGACTGAAGTCTTCAATATGGAGAGTACTGGACACTACCGACAAGTGGAGGTGTCGCCATCTACTGCAGCTTTCCCGGTACAGACTTCTCCTAAACAGAAAAGGCCAATATCATTAGGTTGTAAGTTGTGCAGTGTCCACGGTCATCTGTGGTATCAGTGTCCTAAGTATCCTAAGGCTACACAGAAGATTAGCAAGGCTAAATCGCTTAAGTTATGTACCAGCTGTCTGGCAAGAGACCACTTCAACAGTACCTGCACCAATTCCTACATCAAACCTTGTAAGTATTGCAAGGGGAAACATTGGTTTTCCCTTTGCACCCAGTCTGATCGGCACGACGGCAAAGAAAAGGGGAGAACCCCCAAAGAGTCACATGAGAAAAGTAAGAGCGAGGGTGATAAAGTATCTGCCATGTCCATTGCTTCTCGAGAATGTCAATTGCTTCCTACTATGATGCTGCCAGTAGTGGGGAGTAATAATAATACTATAATGACGCGCACCTTACTTGACCAGTGCTCACAGAGGTCATTCGTTCTGCGGTCATCATTACCCCAGCTCAAGTGTACCAGCAAGGGTCAAGAGAATTTGCGTCTCCATGGTTTCACTGGTGAAATAGATTCCAGTGACTATGATATCGTGGAGATTTCCTATGTTTGTAGAAGAAAGGTATGTCTCATCAAGGCTGTTGTGGTCGACACACTACCCAGTTTCTATATAGCATCAGAGATTCAACCACATTTGAAATATCTCAGAAGCAAGGGGTATAAATTGGCTGATGATCAACTCTCTGCTAACAATGGTATTATGCTACTGGTCGGAGCTGATTATTACTACGACCTGGTTCACCCTGGATATCGGCGGGTAGATAAGCTAATAATGCTCCCCACGATCCAAGGTTATGCCATTTCTGGATCCTATGCCACTTCCTCTCAAGACACACTGGTGGAGGTGGTTACGGTCCTCAAGGTAGCAGTAAGCCCCATAGATAAATATATTAGGCCAAATGTGCCTGATAATACATGTACTGATATAGATAAGCTATGGGACTTGGACAATATTGGAATTGACCCACATGAACTTGATCGTGAGTCTAAGCTAGCGTTAAGCTCGTATGAAGAGACTGTAACGTACGACTCTGGCAGAGGTCAGTATGTGGTAAGGCTCCCTTGGAATGATAACAAGAGTAAATTACCTACTAATTTTCATCTAGCACTTGGTAGGTTACGTGGCCTTCAGAAGCAGTTTGTCAAGGATCCAAGTTATTGCGAGACTTATGCGGCAGTTTTAGCCGAGCAGGTACAACGTGGATTTGTGGAGAGAGTAGATCTCAGTGAGTATGGGGATAACATCCATTACCTTGCTCACCATGGGATTAAAAAGGACAGTTCCACCACTCCTGTTCGTATTGTGTATGACTGCTCTGCTAAATCCAGTGATCGCTCCTATAGCCTGAATGATTGTCTGTACACGGGTCCATCCCTGGTCTCTGATCTAGCGCAAATTATGTTGCGCTTCAGATGTCATAAGTTTGCATGGGTCGCCGATATTGAGAAGGCCTTCCTGATGCTTCAACTCCATCGTGAAGACAGGGACTCGACAAGATTTTTATGGCCACGGGACCCAATGGATCTAGATTCAGAGTATCTGGTCTACAGGTTCGGAGTCGTCTTATTCGGGGCGACCTGTTCCCAGTACCTTCTCAACGCTACTATCTTGCGTCATCTTGAGGAGGCTGGACTAGATCTTGACTTCAAGAATGAGATCAAGCAGGGGATCTATGTGGACAATCTTCAAGGCACCGGAGACAATGAAGATTTATTGCTCAAGAGATGCTGGGAGATCCGTGATATATTTGCCAAGGCTCATTTATACTTAAGAGAATGGGCCACTAATAGTGATCTTTTGAAAGGTCAATTTGCTTCTGACGGTGTAGCTACTGAGAATAGTGAGGTGAAGTTTTTAGGCCACAAATGGGACACTACCACAGATTGTATATCCTTCTGTCACACCCCATGCGGCGGTGAGCTTATGACCAAGCGAAACTGCTTAAGCTTGTCAGCGAGGTTGTTTGATCCCCTAGGTTTTTTGCTGCCTGTAACAATCCGTGCTCGTATGTTTTTACAGCAACTGTGGCGGCTAAAACTAGATTGGGATACGCCCCTCCCGATTGAGTTACAAAATACTTGGCGGTTGATTCGGTCGGACCTTTCCACATGTTGCAAGGTCCAACTTAATAGTCAGGTTATTAGTGGTCAACAGGTGGATCTACATGCCTTTTCTGATGCTAGTAATAGTGCGTACGGTACTGCCATATACATATGCAATGGTAGTGTAGCGACACTGGCTATAGCGAAGGCCAAAGTAGCCCCTATAAAGAAAATTACAGTTCCTAAATTAGAACTTACTGCATTGCTTCTGTCTGCTCGTCTAATAAAGTTTACACTGGATGCTTATGCAGACGTACTACACATTAATAAAGTCTATGTCTGGAGCGACAGTCAAATAGCGCTTTCATGGGTACACAGCCAGAAAGTGTTACCTGTTTATGTTTCTAATCGCGCTGATGAGATTCATGACTTAGTTCCTACAGCTACATTTCGCTATGTGAGCACCAGGGATAACCCCAGTGACATCATTTCACGGGGGATCTCGGCACAGCAGTTTATGTCTTCCTCTATTTGGCGGCATGGACCTCCATGGCTTACATCTCCAACTGAATGGCCTCAGGATTTCAGGGAATACATATCTGATCCTTCAAGTCGGCCCCAAGATGATGTGTTAAGTAGTTCGAATGTGAGTACTACACATCAGGATAACAAGTTGGTAGAGTGGGAACGTTACGGCAGCTATGATCAAGTAATACGGGTATTTGCATGGATATACCGTTTCATTAACAACATGAGAAGTCGGGCTCACAGGTCTTTCCTTAGTGAAGATTCGAAGCATATCAGACTCCATGAATTGAGATCAGCAGAAGCAAAACTAATATGTTTAGTACAAAAGGAATCTTATCCTACTGAACATCAAATCCTGAGCAAGGAGTCAAAGGCCAAACCCTCAAACTTAATGAGGCAGCTAGGATTATATATGGAAGGAGGCATTATTAAGTGTAGAGGCAGGATACAAAAAGCGGACATTACTGATTCTGCGAAATATCCTGTCCTCCTTAGCTCCTCTCATATGATTACCAAACTGTTGATTCGCCAATGCCATAGGACCTGCCTACATTTTGGCGTAAATTATGTTCTGGCGTATATGCGACAACGTTGGTGGATCCCTAAGATGCGACAAGCAATTAAAGGGATCCACAATAGCTGTACTATCTGTAAAAGATTACAGGGTAAGCCTTACTCCCCAGTTGATTTACCTCCCTTGCCTGAGTTCAGGGTACAAAGGACTGAACCATTTCAGGTAACCGGGTAGACTACACCGGAGCGATTCATGTTAGAGAATCGCCCGGTAATATCATAAAGGTATATGCCGTCCTATTCACATGTGCGGTAACCAGAGCTATTCATATTGAATTGATTGACGACCTATCCAGTGAGGGGTTTTTGCATACTCTACGACGCTTTGCAGGCCGCAATGGTTTCCCTCAAATTATTATGAGCGATAATGCGACTTGTTTTGTCGGGGCCTCTAAATATCTCCAGAGTTTAATGGATGACCCGCAGGTAGTGGCTACCCTCACTGGAAAGGGTTGTCAGTGGAGATTTATACCAGCACGTGCACCATGGTTCGGGGCGATTTGGGAGAGCACTATCGGTATCGTCAAATCTGCCATGAAGAAGGTATTAGGAAGGGCACTGGTGACCAGATGGGAGTTGCAAACCATCTTAATAGAAATTGAGATGTCAGTTAACGACAGGCCCTTGACCTATACCTCGGCAGATGTTGATGACCTCTTACCCATTTCGCCTTCCATGATGACACGTGGACGAACCCTTAATACCTTTCCTAAATCGTCCGTAAATGACGAAGATCTGCTAGACCCTACGTTCGGCAATGCTGACGCCACACGTCGTCGCTTCCAGTATGTAAACAAGGTGTCCGACGATCTATGGAAACGGTGGACCCAAGAATATTTGCTGTCTCTTCGCGAGCGTCACTCTCATAAGATCAAAGGGACGAATCAACGATGGCCTCGTATCGGGGATATCGTCCTGATTCATGATGAGCGTCCTAGGTTATTTTGGAAGCTTGGGAGGATTATCGATTTGTTCCAGGGCATTGATGGTCTTATAAGGGTTGCTAGAATACGAACTTCGACTGGGGTTACTAATCGCCCAGTCGTAAGGTTATATCCCTTGGAGCAGGATGTAGAACTGCCGGATGATCCTGGCGTCTCTACTGATACCCCTCCGCGGGAGAATGCTGGTGACAGTGCTCCTCAAGGTGGGGCAGCTGATAATGAGAAGGATGATCCTCCTCAGGCTTCAGGTGGCGCTCGTCCCAAAAGGAGGGCGGCTATGAGTTCCGTGGATCTTTGGAGATCAAAGATCAAACTAGGTGATCTTTGACTTCGATGTCCTTTTGTTGTTCTCTGTATATAGCTCCTGTATATCATTTTTGGTGGCGGGCAATATGTCGGGAATAGGGTAATGATCCCGACAGGTTTTGGTCCAATAGGACATTTGAATTTGGCGGTATCGTATCGCTTGTACGATTTCGGCTGGTTCTTTGTGTATTGTAGTTTATTCTTAAGTTAGGTTAAATATTAACTGTAATGTATAAATATCTACATCAGCTCTAGATGTATTATGAAACCAAGTTATGGGTTATAATTATTATGAGCCGGCAGCCATATGTAATTTCGCGAAGCGATCGGACGCCGGCCCTTCAGTCTCTCAATCAACACCATACCGTCAACATCTCCTCCCCCGGCTCTGACTCAACCCACAGTTCACCATGTGCTACAAATACTAATTTATAACAACAGTCCTACATCACCAGTCCTCTAAGCTAAGTTCATTGTATCGATATTGTATTATGTGAACATTCCTACATGTCATGCAATTGAACTAGCCGTTTGTGGGGGACTGGATTATACCCATCGACGAATACCTCGTTGGTAATTATATTATATAACTATTTGTTGGGATATATCATGTACCAGTGATGAAATTTAACCTTATCTAAATTCCCGACACGCATAGTGCCGAGTCTGTGGTCGGCCTCAGTCTTGAAAAAATTGGCCCCGACTGCATTTTGTGTACGTATGCAAAAGACTAGATCCGCATACATCCGACCGAGAACTGACCGCCAAACGACCGTAATTCGCATACCTCCGACCGTAATCCGACTGCCAAAAGTTTTTAATTTAACGGTTATTTTCAGAATCCGACTAACCCTGTATAATCAAAACAGTATCAGACCAAGAGACGACTAAATACGATTGAACCAGACCATATAGTTCGGATCAAACTATATGCCAACCTATGCTCGATTGATTGGGGTTTTGCGTATGTATGCATGTTGATCGTCAAACACAGAGATTGTTCCCGTTTAAACATGACTGTTCCAGACCGATAACCGAATAAATCTGTATGAATCAGACCTTCAACCTGCATACCTCAGACCACAATCTGCATGCGTCGCATGTGGGCTAAAATTTTGTGTTTGCTCAAAGTTTTAACCTTCCGCCACACATAACTACGCATGTATCTAACTACTCCCGACATCCTACGACCTTCGTCCGTATGATTTCGCATATTGCAAACGATTGATCTGTATACATCCCGCATGCTTAGTCGCCGCTATGCGGATTGGCATGCGTGGATGTGTGAAAGCCCCTTTAAGCTTAAACCAGACTATTTCTACTTTCTTTGTTATCTGGGAAAACGTATATCTAGGCCTATAGGAATAGTTAGAGCAGATGTAGCTCAGATTCACAGGCATGCTAACCCCTAAGGGCCGGGCTAATCCCGTTTATCCTACGAGAGATAACCCCCTGGGGGTTAGGGAATAGAATATGCCCCACGTGCCTTCTGCGTGTCGTAAGAGGCGACTAAAGAGGTTGGGTCGGTGGGCTTGCGACCCCCACCCGGAAAAAATATCTAAGCAAAAAAAAACGAACGAACAGCCTCGGATGCGGACGGAACCAACGTTGACGAACCACGACCGACTAAGGACATGCCTTCGGACATTCTGAGAATGGCGACATGGAATGTTAGTGGCATGAATGATGGCACAAAAGAGAGAGAGGTTCTGGAAGTGTTAGTGAATGCCAGGCTGGATGTATGTGGAATGACAGAGACCAAATGGAAAGGTTCAGATGTGAGACAGTGGGAGTGTGGAATAGGTATGTGTGCTGGAGTGAGTGAAGGAATAGCGAGAGAAGGTGCATGTTTGTTTGTAAGTAGCAAATGGAAGGAATGTGTAAGAGAGTATGGGTCTGTGGGTTCAAGGATTGTGTGGGTGAGAATGAAAGTAGGAATACAAACGTGGGTGATTGTATGCGTGTATGCCCCGACAGAGGATATACTTGAAAGAAAGAAAGAGGAGTTCTGGATGAATGTGGAGGCGTGCCTGGAGAAGTTTGACAAGAACGAAAGAATATTTCTGATTGGGGATATGAATGGTAAGGTGGGTGATAGGAAAGTTGAGGGAGTGGTGGGAGGGTGGGGGGTACCATCAGAGGTGAATGGGAATGGTAGTGCACTTGTGGACGTATGTGTGGGGAGGAGGCTGTGGATAGCCAACACCTTCTTCCGACACAGAATGATCCACAGGTACACGTGGAAACGGATGTTGACAATGAAGGATAAGACAGTGGTGGAACGAAAGTCATTGATTGATTATGTATGTGTGGATGAACGAATGAAGAAATCTGTGATGGATGCTAGGGTGTATAGGGGTATTGGAGGGGGTCTGTCTGATCATTATGTAGTGGTAGCTAAGGTTAGGATACAAAAGAAGTGGGTGAGGAGAGCGGGAGGGAGGCGAGAGGAGGGTGGAATGGTGAGGAGGGTGGAGAGGTTGCAGGAGGAGGAAGTCAGGGAGGAGTACAGGAGAGCAGTGGAAAGACGACTAGGTAGGTTCGACCTGGAAGTTATGGAGGAAGTGGAGGAGATGAGCAAGGTGTTTAAGGATAAGATCTGTGCAGCATGTGAGGAGGTGTGTGGAGTGAGGAGAAGAGGGAGGGGAGTGAAAGGTACAGCATGGTGGACAGAAGAGGTAAGAATAGCTGTGGAAGAAAAGAAGAAAGCATATAGAGAGTGGTTGGGTAGTAGAGTGAATGAAGATTCCGAGAGACAGAAACGAGCGAGGTACGTGGAGAGTAAGAGGGTGGTGAAGAGAGTAGTGAAGGAAAGTAAGAGAAGAGTAGATGAGGAATTTGGAAGGAATCTGAGTGTAAAATGGAGGGAGAGTAAGAAACTGTTCTGGAAAGAAGTCAAGAAAGTTAGGGAAGGTAGCAAGGGAAACAGTAAGGGTGTGAAAGATAAGAATGGGAGAATGCTAGCCGAGAAGCAAGAGAGAGTCGAAAGATGGAGGGAGTACTTCAGTGAGTTGCTAAATGAAAGGAATGAAGAGCCAGCAAACATAGCTGGATATGGTATGGGAGGGAGAAGAAGAGAAGTAGTGGAGGAGGAGGTGGGGATCAGGAGGTCAGAAGTGTGGGAAGCCATGAAAAGAGTGAAGTTGGGGAAAGCACCAGGAACAGATGGAGTGTGTGGGGAAATGTTGAGGTATGGTGGTGAGATAGTGATAGAATGGGTATGGAAAATGTGCAAACTAGCATGGGAGAAGGGGAGTGCACCCGATGACTGGAAGACTGGCATAATAGTCCCCCTATATAAGGGCAAAGAGGAGTGTGTGTGGTAACCACCGAGGAATATGTCTTCTAAGCGTAGTAGGGAAGGTATACAGTAGGGTAGTGATTGAGAGAGTGAGAGTGAGAACTGAGAAATGGATAGGCGACGAGCAGGGAGGCTTTAGGAAGGGAAGAGGATGTGTAGATCAGATTTTTACCCTGAATTGTGTTGTGGAGAAGTATCTGGAGAAGAAACAAAAGGTGTATGTTGCCTTTATGGACTTGGAGAAGGCCTATGACAGAGTGGATAGAGAAGGTTTGTGGAAAGTACTTAGAATATACGGAGTAGAGGGCAAGTTGCTGAAAGCAGTGAAGAGCATGTATGAGGGTGCAAAGGCGGCAGTACGTGTGGAGAGTGAGCAGAGCGAGTTCTTTGACCTGAATGTTGGTTTGAAACAGGGGTGTGTGATGTCCCCGTGGTTGTTTACTGTATATATGGATGGAGTTATGAAAGAAATACTATCAAGAGCAGTGGATGTTGGTGTATCGCTGAAAAGGGAGGGAATTGAGTGGAAGCTACCTATACTGCTGTTTGCGGATGATACAGTTCTGATGAGTGATAATGAATGGGAGTTGCAGGGTCTGGTAAATGAGTTTGGAACAGTGTGCGAAAAACGGAATTTGAAGGTAAATACGGGGAAGAGCAAGGTTATGGTCTTCGAAAGGGGTGAAGTCACAGAGTGTGAGGTGAAGCTGAACGGTCAGGCTATGGAGATCGTCAACTCTTTTAAGTATCTGGGCAGTGTGTTGAGTAAAGATGGGACTATGGATGAAGAGGTGCGGGAGAGGGTACAACAGGGGAAGAGGGTTGTAGGAACGCTAAAAGCAGTAACAAGAAATAGGGTGGTCAGTATGGAAGTGAAGAAGTCCTTGCATGGCAGTGTGGTAATCCCGACACTGACTTACGGAAGCGAAGCATGGACGTTGGTTGAGAGACTCAGACCAAGAGTGAGAGCAGTGGAAATGAATTACTTAAGGAGTGCGTGCGGAATTACATGGAGGGATAGACAGACTAATGAGGAAGTAAGAAGGAGGTGTGGTGTGGAGGTAGATGTGCTGGAAAGTGTGAAAAGGAACAACTTGAGATGGTTCGGCCATATGGAACGTATGGAAAGCGAGAGAATGACTAAGAGGGTGTACGAGAGCGAGGTGGAGGGACAGAGGGGGAGAGGTAGACCGAATATGAGGTGGAAGGATGGAGTGAGGAACTACATGAATGAAGGCGGTGCTGGTTGGGGGGAGGGGCGTCGACTGACTGGGGACAGAGGTGCATGGGGGCGGTTCGTTCGTGGCCACCCCTTCGGGGATCACGGCGTCAGGCAATAGATAGATAGATAGAGAGAGAGATTGGGAGGTAGTTTACCCAGAATTTTAATTAGTTGTACCATGCCAACATTGTGTTTTCATCCTTTTTTTGGAGGTGTGTCCCCCCTCCCCCCATTGTCAAGTACGGACAGGTGTAGTGGGCGGGGGGAGATGGGGTGATACTGACAGGTGGGGGACGTGCTGTGAGAGAGCGTGGGAGGGGGAGGGGGGGTGGTGGCAGATACAGAGAGAGAGAGAGAGAGAGAGAGAGAGAGAGAGGATGCATTGCATAAACAAAATCAAGGGTATATAAAATCATTGGGTATATTCATATTGGATTATTTATCTATCGTTTATATTAAATGGGTTCATCAATTCCAATATACCATTATGAGGGCAACATATTATGGGCACTTAAATTACCCGTTTCAAACCAATTGTATTGAGTGTGGTAAATAGTTTAATAAATAAATATACCCATTCATAGAGAGATGGGGGTGACAATGTTTAATCCTTAGGAAAGAAATATACTCCTTTTCGAATGCCAAACCCAAAGGTTAAAGATATACATCAGACTAATTATGTTCTTAATCAAGACAGGAATTTGACCTTACTTACCTACCTAAATATCGCCATATTCACCAAGGTATTTGCTATTTACATGAAAGCAATAAGATTTTTTGTTGAGATATGCAGTGTATTTCCAAAGCCAGTATAAAGGTCAAAGGGTCAAAGGTCGGGGAAAACCTTTGGTTTAATTTCCCCTAAGCCAATTTCAAAGAAGCCAAGTACTGTAGGTATATTCTATTTTACTATGCAAAGATGGTGGTGGTAGTAGTAGTAGTAGTAGTAGTAGTAGTAGTGGTAGTCTAGTGGTGCTGGTAGTAGTGGTAGTGGTGCTGGTAGTAGTGGTGCTGGTAATACAGTAGTAGTGATAGTGGTGGTGGTGGTAGTAGTAGTAGTGATAGTGGTAGTGGTGCTGGTAATAGCAGTAGTGATAGTGGTAGTGGTGCTTCTAGTAGTAGTAGTTGTGGTGATAACAATTACTGAAGTAATAGTGGTGCTAGTAGTAGTCAATCAACCAATGGGGGCATACGCCGTGACAGCGCGTGGCCGCACTCACCCGCTGACATCCTCCCAGGAAAGCCTCCAGCCATCTGCCTGGTCCATATCAAGTATTCCATCACATGATTTACCGACTTTCTTCAGCTATGAGTTCCATGGTCTTCCAACCGGGTTGTCTTCTGTAGAGTCCACCTTGTGAGCGGGATCATCCTCGGGGAGGCGAACCATATGCCCATGTTGCCGAAGCTGGCGTTCACGGATTATACAACTAATATGCCTCAAGTCAGTTTCACGAAATAGTCGCTGGTTTGATACGCGATCGTACCAGTGTCGCTGGTTTGATATGCGATCGTACCAGTGATTACCCATGATAACCCATGATCCTGCGGAGACATTTAGTACCAAAGGGGTTGATACGTTTCTTCAAAACACTGTTGAGTGTCCATGTCTCACAGCCATACAGTAAGACAAGGAGTACCAGTGTCTTGAAGATCCGCAACTTCGTCCTTCTGCATAAGTATCGACGACTCCATATACTTTTATTGAGTGAATCCATAACACTCCATGCTAAGTCGAGGCGACAATATATATCGTAGCCCGACTCATCCCTGTTGTGGATCACGCTGCCAAGATAGGTAAACTTATCCAAGATCTCCAAATCCTCACCATATGCATGATTGAACGGCATCATCCAACAAGTCACCAAATACTGCCATGGACTTTGGGCTTAGCCCAAGAGACCTTTAGACCCAGCGGCTCCGACTCCTCATGGAGTGCCTCCAGGACCAATCTGAGAACATCCAACATCTCCACTAGGATCACTGCGTCATCTGCAAAATCAAGATCTGTTATTCTGAAATGGCCTATGTCAGCTCCGCAGCGACTCCGCCCAACTGTCCGGCCCAGTAAGCAGTCCATACAAGTGTTGAAAATCGTAGGTGCTAGAACACATCCCTGTCTTACACCTGAGCTCACAGGGAAGAAGGAGGATGTTCCCCCACTACACTTGACAGCACTCTCTGTTCCTATACCAGGTCGATGATCGCCGTGAGGATCCCACGTAACCGTAGCAGCTCCCAGAGTGACTCTCGATGCACCGAGTCAAAAGTATTCTTGAGATCGACATAGACTGCAAGCAGCCCCAGTCGAAACTCAAGTCTGCGCTCCGCAAGAACACGGAGTGCCAGAATTCGGTAAATTGTTGACTTCTCGGGTGTCAATCCGGATTGCTCAAGTCTCTGCTCCTGTAGCAGATGGCTTCTGATTCGCATCAGTAGAATATGGGCGAAGACCTTGCCTGGCACGCTGATCAGTGTTATACCATGGTAGTTATTGCAGTCATGACGGTCCCCTTTTCCTTCCCAGATAGGGGTGAAAAGACCCCTTTTCCAGTCAGGAGGAATGGTACCTGTCTGCCATACAGCAATCAAGACTGCATGTAACCCATGGACAATGGACTCGCCACCAACTTTCGACAGTTCTCCGGGAATGCCACAAACACCAGGAGCTTTCCCGCCTAGCTCAGCCATGACCTCCTCTACCTCAGCAACGGAGGGAGGGTCTTCGCTAAATAGAGGATCAGGCACCGGTGGTAGGACATTCACCGCATGAAGCTATCCATTGGGAGCGCTGGCCATGTACAACTGCTCAAAGTATTCGGCCCAATGGGCCTTGCACTCTTCATCACTCAATGCGAGTTGGCCATCTGCCTTTCGAACTGAACTAGTCTGAAGGGTAGGCTTAGAGCGGAGTTTCTTCAGGGCTCGGTAAGCAGGCCTAAGGTCATTAGAAGAGAAATGGCCTTCGACCTCCTCAGCGATTCCCCTGACAAACCTCTCTAGTAGTATGTATTAGTAGCAGTAGTATTAGTAGTAGTAGCGACATGATGAAGTGAAGGATTTGACTGCAAAGATGTTCCAGTAGGTATGCCGAGACGTTGCATTGTAACCCAGCCTTAGTCAACTTAATGGGGAACAATTTGTTCACAGATTAGCAAATATATCGGATGAAGAAAGAGTGGATGTGAGTGTGTGTGGTTTCTGGATATGAGGACAGAGGGATTTCTTTGATGTTAGGATTTCAACTCACTGGCAGAGTAAAACAGGAACATCTTGCTCAAATCCACACACAGAAAAAATGAGAACGGGAAGGGCTTGGCGTATGAACAGAGAGTATAACACGTTGAGCCCGGGTTGTTCTCTCCATTGGTGTTCACACCGTCAGATGGAATGGGCCCCAGGGCAGGACGCTTCTACTCCAAACTGGCAGATCTACTTTCAGAGAAGAAGCAACAACCCAAAAGCTTCACCATGCCGTGAATGAGGTGTCGACTGCCTTTCTCTCTGTTTAGGTCTGCACTTCTCTGACTGAAGGAAACTTTGAAGTGGTGGAGTGGTGGGTGACCGGTTCCCGCAAGCTGACCACAGAGACATAAGGCTCCTTCGTACATGGAATTAAAAGATGTTGTAAAATGTATTTAATTGAGAATTTTAAATACACTTTTATATGTATATATATAATAGAAAGAAACTTGCTTATATTACTGGGATGTTTGTGAACATACATTAATGTAAATGTGGCCGCTCGTCTATGAAACTAAAATGGCTTACTTTAGAATGGGAATGGGTTGTGACTATTTTTATGAAAAAGGGAGTAGTAGTATTAGTAGTGGTGGTGGTGGTGGTAGTGATTCTGGTGGCACGAGTGAGCATTTATTTTGTAATCGTTTATTTTCGTGTTTGGTACTGTAAAACCGATTTTAGGCCACCTATAATGGAATACATATTGTATGATTTATTACATGTACAGGGTATGGAC
>JBAKBP010035681.1:0-19253 GCA_037953745.1 Lithodes maja
GTAGACCTCAACCAGTAGACCTCAACCAGTACAAACTCAACCAGTAGACCTCAACCAGTACAAACTCAACCAGTAGACCTCAACCAGTACAAACTCAACCAGTAGACCTCAACCAGTACAAACTCAACCAGTAGACCTCAACCAGTACAAACTCAACCAGTAGACCTCAACCAGTACAAACTCAACCAGTAGACCTCAACCAGTACAAACTCAAAAATTACTGTTCGGTTAGTTTAGGTCTTTGTTTTCGTCCGATTTTTTATTTTTTGTTTGTGTCTGCTCAGGAGCCTTGGCTCAGCAGACTAGGCCAGACTAATACAATTGTAACCACTTTATATGTAGCTACTATTATGGCAAACAATATACTTTACTTTACTTTACTGGTTCCGCTGGCAGTGGTTGAGATCTGCTGGTCGATATGGTCTACAGGTTGAGTTACCGTACCATAGAACCCTCCATGTATAACCCTTCCATCTACGCATCAACACACAATACCTAACCTCTCTCTCACACCAGTACAAGGCCTTCTCTCACATACACTCAGGCATTGTAACAGCTTCATGCAGATACCCCAATCTACGCAGCATCACTAACTGGAGCAGCTCACATGTTGTGGCCTCTTCTTGATCATTACTCGCAAATATTAACTCTACGCAGCTTTTCTATGGAGGCAGGAGTATTTATTTCCTCAGTTATGCATCTTTTAATTATTTGTTTTAGTGTCCTCCCTAGACCTCCATTAAGCTTAAAACAACACACGCCCAAGACCCTCCTTCAAGATAAATTAGTACATTTTTCGATAGAAAAATTTCCCGGCCGAAGGCCGGTTCTTATTACAATACAGGCTCGCTATCGCTCGCCAGGAAAAAATGACACCTAAATGACACGAAAAGACTTAATAGTGACAAAGAAATCGGCCGAAAGGTCTAAAAATCGCCAAACTAATGGGCCGAACGTCTTCAAATCTGAAAACTAATGGGGCTAAACATGAGGAAGAAGGGGGACCAGAAAAAACGACCCATCTCCCCTTATGAAGCTATAGAGCACAATATAGTAGAATACAGTGTCTTTTGTAGTACATTAATTATAAAGTTTGTTTTTCATGTAACACACGCAATACACCAATATAATATACAATTGACTCTCCTCCTCTCTCTACTGTACACCAATATAATACACCAATATAATATACAATTGACTCTCCTCCTCTCTCTACTGTACACCAATATAATACACCAATATAATATACAATTGACTCTCCTCCTCTCTCTACTGTACACCAATATAATACACCAATATAATATACAATTGACTCTCCTCCTCTCTCTACTGTACACCAATATAATACACCAATATAATATACAATTGACTCTCCTCCTCTCTCTACTGTACACCAATATAATACACCAATATAATATACAATTGACTCTCCTCCTCTCTCTACTGTACACCAATATAATACACCAATATAATATACAATTGACTCTCCTCCTCTCTCTACTGTACACCAATATAATACACCAATATAATATACAATTGACTCTCCTCCTCTCTCTACTGTACACCAATATAATACACCAATATAATATACAATTGACTCTCCTCCTCTCTCTACTGTACACCAATATAATACACCAATATAATATACAATTGACTCTCCTCCTCTCTCTACTGTACACCAATATAATACACCAATATAATATACAATTGACTCTCCTCCTCTCTCTACTGTACACCAATATAATACACCAATATAATATACAATTGACTCTCCTCCTCTCTCTACTGTACACCAATATAATACACCAATATAATATACAATTGACTCTCCTCCTCTCTCTACTGTACACCAATATAATACACCAATATAATATACAATTGACTCTCCTCCTCTCTCTACTGTACACCAATATAATACACCAATATAATATACAATTGACTCTCCTCCTCTCTCTACTGTACACCAATATAATACACCAATATAATATACAATTGACTCTCCTCCTCTCTCTACTGTACACCAATATAATACACCAATATAATATACAATTGACTCTCCTCCTCTCTCTACTGTACACCAATATAATACACCAATATAATATACAATTGACTCTCCTCCTCTCTCTACTGTACACCAATATAATACACCAATATAATATACAATTGACTCTCCTCCTCTCTCTACTGTAGACTACATCACCAATTGACTCCCCTCCTCTCTCTACTGTAGACTACATCACCAATTGACTCTCCTCCTCTCTCTACTGTAGACTACATCACCAATTGACTCTCCTCCTCTCTCTACTGTAGACTACATCACCAATTGACTCCCCTCCTCTCGCTACTGTAGACTACATCACCAATTGACTCTCCTCCTCTCTCTACTGTAGACTACATCACCAATTGACTCTCCTCCTCTCTCTACTGTAGACTACATCACCAATTGACTCTCCTCCTCTCTCTACTGTAGACTACATCACCAATTGACTCCCCTCCTCTCTCTACTGTAGACTACATCACCAATTTCAGAACAGTACTCTTTTTGTACCGTTAATATTTGTTACTCTTATTGTTATTATTTCTGCCATGTAACACACACCATATATTAATCTACAAATATATTGCTCCCCTCCTCTCCTTATAGACCACACCACACATTTCAGAACAATAGTTTGTTCACACAACACCAGGAGTCAGCCATCATTATGAGTTAACCCATTCAGTGCCAGTGATATATAGTTAATCATATTCTGGACACTATTAGACGATTCTATTCAGCTTAGGGAGGACTTTTTTTTTTTTTTTTTTTTAATTTTTTTAAAGAGACAATGAACGGAGGAAGGAAAAACACAGATAAAACAAAAAGGTCCATGTGCCTAAAGGCATCCTCCATTCATAAAATGTTTGTAACAACCAATTAAAAGGCTACAGACTCTCTTAGTTAAGGGGAGATGGGTCGCTTTTTCTGGTCTCCCTTCTCCCTCATGTTTAGCATATTAGTTTTCAGATTTTAAGACGTTCGCTCCATTAGTTTGGCGATTATAAGACCTTTCGTCCCATTTTGCTGTCAATTTGAAGACCTATCGTGCCATTTAGGTGTTGATTTTTTTCCTGGCGAGCTATAGCGAGCCTGTAATTATAAGAGCAATCGGCCTTCGGCCGGGACATTTTTCTACCGAAAAATGTAAAAATTTATCTTGAAAGGGGATCTATGGGATGTTTTTCTAAGTTTGAGGGAGGTCTAGCGAGGAAACTAAAAATACATGAATAAATGAATTGATAGGCCAAAAAAGCAGCCACTGTCCCCTTAATCATTTTAGCTTCCATATATCCTTCCAAAGCTGCACACAATCGTCTAAATACAGCTAGCATAATATTATAAAGACGTCGCCGGTACAGAAGAGGTTAACTACAAAAGAAAACATACCTCACTCATATAGGCTATTCATTGTGCCTAGACTTCAGTGTCATATATAATTTACCGATATTTGCATTTAATGTTATTACGGTGCTTGTAACTTGAAAATCTATCTATCTATCTATTGCCCGACAGATAGATGATTCTCACAATAAACAGGTTTTTGTTTTCTTTGCGAGTACCGGTATAATTTATTTGACATCTGAGGGCTCTTCAAGTCTCCAGCACACTCCACAGCAATAGGCCTTAATATCCAACACAACAACATACAACATAGTACGATACGTTCCACTACATTATAACCATGCACCATAACATAAATTTGCAATTAACACAAACCTGACATTTACAATTGTCTTCAAATTACGTCCAATAATATATCTTGCGAAAACAAAAACACCATCACCGCACAGCAGTCTAACAATAAATAATACAATTTTCAGAACCCTTCAGATCACGTTCCTCTTCACAGCCTCCACCCTAAACACAACCCAACCCAACACATCACAACACCTCACACCACAACACCCACACCATAACCCCCTTACCTTAGGTTACCTTACCTTAGGTTGTGTTCGCCACTCTCCTAGCAGCACCGAGGAGCGCGTCGCCCCTCGTTGTGATTTGGTGCAGCAGACTGTTTGAAGAGACAGCCCGCTCCCTTGCTAAGATGGGCTCGTCTGGCACTTTTTGCAGTTCGACATCGAGGGCTCTCTTGAAGTTGTCTAACGAGATGTCCCTCATGTCTCTTACTCGCCGTGGAAGTTTGTTGAATAGACGTGGGCCTCTGTGTGATAACCAGCCCTCTCGCAGAAAGCCCATAGCACCCCTGTTATTCATCCGGGGGATATTGCATTCCCAGCCTCTCCTATCACTGAATTTCATGACTATCGGAGTATGTAGGTTTGGTACTAAACCCTCTGCGATTTTCCACGTGTATATTATTAGGTAACGTTCTCTTCTACGTTCCAGCGAGTACAGGTTCAGTGCTCTTAAACGATCCCAATAGTGTAGCTGTTTTACCGAACTTATATGCGAAGTGAAATTTCTTTGTGCACTCTCTAAGTCATTTATTTCACCTGCTTTGTATGGGGATGTTAATACGCTACAGTATTCAAGCCGCGATAGCACTAGAGATTTGAAGAGCGTTATCATAGGTAATTCACCGCGTGTTTTAAATGTACGCAGAATCCAGCCCGTTAAACGTTTCGCAGCCGCAACTTTGACCTGGTTATGTACTTTGAAACACATATTTTCAGACATTAACACCCCAAGGTCTTTCACACTGTCTTTCCGTTCTATTATGTGGTTAGATTCTGTTAGGTAGTTTGTGCTCACTTTAACGCCATTATTTTCTCCGTACCTTATTAATTGGAATTTTTCTTTATTGAATTGCATGTTGTTTTCCCTGGTCCACTGGAACACTACATTTATGTAGTAACCCACATAACCCACCAAAACCCACCCCACCAAAACCCACATAACCCACCAAAACAACCACCCCACGTAACAATCATAACACATTTCACCACAACACTACCTCCACAAAACAACACACCACCACCCCACATCATAACCCACCATAACAACCACACCACGTAACATCCACCCCACCACCCCACATCATAACTCACCATAACAACTACACCACGTAACATCCACAACACTACCCCCACAAAACAACACACCACAACACCCCACACCATAACCCACCATAACAACCACACCACGTAACATCCACAAAACTACCCCCCACCACCCCACATCATAACCCACCATAACAACCACACCACGTAACATCCACAAAACTACCCCCACAAAACAACACACCACCACCCCACATCATAACCCACCATAACAACCACACCACGTAACATCCACACCACCACCCCACATCATAACCCACCATAACAACCACACCACGTAACATCCACAAAACTACCCCCACAAAACAACACACCACCACCCCACATCATAACCCACCATAACAACCACACCACGTAACATCCACACCACCACCCCACATCATAACCCACCATAACAACTACACCACGTAACATCCACAACACTACCCCCACAAAACAACACACCACAACACCCCACACCATAACCCACCATAACAACCACACCACGTAACATCCACAAAACTATCCCCACAAAACAACACACCACCACCCCACATCATAACCCACCATAACAACCACACCACGTAACATCCACAACACTACCCCCACAAAACAACACCCCACATAACAACCACACCACGTAACATCCACAACACTACCCCCACAAAACAACACACCACCACCCCACATCATAACCCACCATAACAACCACACCACGCAACATCCACAACACTACCCCCACAAAACAACACCCCACATAACAACCACATCACGTAACATCCACAACACTACCCCCACAAAACAACACACCACAACACCCCACATCATAACCCACCATAAGAACCACCCCTCGTAACATCCACAACACTACCTCCACAAAACAACACACCACCACCCCACATCATAACCCACCATAGTAACCACCCCATGTAACACCCACAACACCTCACACCACAACACACCGCCACCCCACATCATACTCCATCACAACAACCACCTAACGTAACACCCACAACATTCCCCCCCCCCTCCACAACAATACACCTTAGCCCTCCACACAACACCCCCATCAATGACAATACAAACAACAATTTTGCCTGACAATAAGCAACACTCCTCCCTCCACCATCACCGCCATTCACCATCACACCTCACAACGATTAACTTCCATGTGATGCTGAAATATTGCCTCAGGTATTTATAGAAACGTGTTATAAATTTATTATATCATAGTAAGATTCTATCACATTCAGTATAATGTGAAATATTATTTCACATTATACAGTACCGTATGCTTTTCAAGAATCCTCCAATCCCGAGAGGTCCTTTAGTAGTACCTACTACCTACAGTAGAGCTAAAGAAAATCGTCAGTATACCAACATTTCTAAACCGAGATCTATTAAATACAGTGAGATGCCCTTCCAAATCTATTTTTTTAGTATGTAGATTGCAATAAAGTAATGGTGGTGTTAATAAGACTACACCCCCACACCGCAGCTGCCTAGTCTAGAACTACGGTAACTACCATGTCTGGTGAGATCCTTGATAGCCGTGAGAGGTACAGATACACTATCATGTAAATTAACACTTTGGTAAATGTATGGACCATCCACGTATTGGGGGTTATTGCGTGTGTGTGTGTGTGTGTTTTTTTTTTTTTGTTTTTTTTTTTTTTATTATTGATTGTTCTTACTACGGGACTGCTACGTCTTGAAGGTTTATAATTATTTGTATTATTGATGGTCCAGTTTGCTAAATTGGTAAATTTTTCAATAGATAAATATCCTGGTTGAAAGCCTTTTCTTCATAAATTGTAGGCTCGCTATCGTTCGTCTAAAAACAAAATCGACATCAAAATAAGACGAAACGTCTTATAAGCGCCTAATAGGGCGAAACATCTAAAATCGACAAAGTAATGAGGCCAAACAGGGCAGAAAGTGGACAAAAAAGACCCCCCTCGGCTTAAACAGTATAATGTAAATGAAGACCTTGGTTAATATGCTGGGCTCCAAATATGTCCGGACGCAGCCACGCTCACTCCGCAAATACAAACACACGAGTTATTATAGATTTTGGGGAGTTAAGTTACCAGATTTGCAGTGAACTGAAAACAAAAAATAGTGGTTAATATAGATGTTGGTAAGTTTTAGGTTGCCTTGAAGTGCGTGGGTGAAAATTTTGTGTATTATATATTAGGAAAGTTACGTTTTTTTGGACTTGTACTGGCTGATAACGAAAAGAGAAATGTAGTTTAATGTAGATTTTGTCGAGTTTTACCTCGAATTGCGGTGGTCGAAAATGTGTACAAGTTATAGAATTTAGTAGTAATTAGATTCCCACCAATAGACAACAAGCTCACAGTTGCAGATCTTGTGTTGGAGTCACGTGATACCCGGGTTAAAATGTGGCACAGATATTGTATGACCTCATTAACAAGCTTACCTTTGCTCAATGACGTCATCCAAGATCAACAGGTGGAAACTGTAAAGATTCTACAAGACACTGATGGGCTTTGGCTAGAGTTTTGGGTTGTCCGCTTAGGTCCATATCCAGCCAGCAATCAAACGAATCCAAAATATATGTTTCGGACTTGTTTTTCTTTCTGTGTTAAAATGAAAGAGACACAAGGCATATTAGCCTGTAACAAATGTCTCTCCCAAAAGTTGAAAGCATGGCAGAGAACTAAAATCAAGGTACGTTAGAGTCAAAATGTTTTAACACACGGAGTTTGAAGCAGTTTAAGTCATAGGATGAGAGAGAGACAGATTCAGGGAGAGCATTCCAAACCTTGCTTGTTAAGTAGAAAAAAGACTGGGAAAATTACAAAAAAAATCAATCTCGGGTTTGAGAATTGGACAGAATAGGGGGAGTGTGTTGAAAGGCGGGTGCCCCACACTCTCCGTAAGGGAGGGGATATAGGCTACACTGAAGAACATTGATTATTGTAATAGCGGTAAAAGAGTGATTCATATGAGTGCTTTCCCCAGCATCTTTTAATCTGCAACATCACTCTGGCAACATTTGGAAACTATTGTACAATGTTAGTGGTGACACTAAATGAAGGTACTGTGCACTATTTAAGGGGGGTGACCTGCTTTTTATCTTTCTTGGTTGTATCCATTCGGCCCCATTCAGCCAACTATTTTAAGACGTTTATCCCCATCTAGGTGTCGATTTCTTCCTGGCGAGCGTTAGCGAGCCAGCATTATATGAAAAAATCCGGCTTCGCCGGAGAAATTTTTCTATCGAAAAATATACAAATTTAGCCTGCTGTCAAACAAAACTAAAAAATATGCTGGCTCGCTACCGCTCACCAGTAAATAATTGACACCTGGATGGGGATAAACGTCTTAAAACAGTAGGCTGAATGGGGCCAAATGGATACAAGCCAGAGA
This sequence comes from Lithodes maja, assembly GCA_037953745.1. Classification (NCBI taxonomy): domain Eukaryota; kingdom Metazoa; phylum Arthropoda; class Malacostraca; order Decapoda; family Lithodidae; genus Lithodes; species Lithodes maja. Next base: position 8,440 of record JBAKBP010035681.1, read on the forward strand.
AAGATAGAAAAGGACAGAACCAAAACAGGTCACCCCCCTTAAGGAGACAACAGTCGTAGAAGTGTATAATCAGCCTTTTCCAATATTATCACGTACTTCTAACATTATACTCTGGCTAACATTAGACGATTCCAATATTATCACGTACTTCTAACATTATACTCTGGCTAACATTAGACGATTCCAATCAGTTTAGGAAGAACTTGTGGGAGTTAAAGGGTATTTTAGATACTTTTTACCCTACTTATGAAAGAACATTCTTAAATTACACAAAATCGACTAATGATCACCAGAATAATATATGAAACAGTGGATAGGACCGTAAGTGGATAGGACCGTAAACAGTGGATAGGACCGTAAGGAGTCAAGCAGCCGGCAAATCAGAGTTGCAGCCACAATGTTACCGGTCAAATCTCCCCAGTGTATTCCCCATCAGCTTTCCTGGATATGGGCTGGCCGGAGGGGGGAAGGTGATAGCCAAATAGAGCTTGTAATAATCAGGGTAAATATTGACGCCTGGGCAACTCTATCCTCGCTCACTTCACCCTCTTCTTCTACTTGCTTAACTTTATCTATAATCGATTTGTGTTTTTGCTTGACGGAAATTGTATTATCTTAGCAGCTGATTTATCAATAAATAATGGAAATTAATATAAATTAATATATCTGTGCGGGTGGATGGGACTCGTTAGCCTTGGTCGGCAACTCATCTAGGGGAGACAACCTTATACAAATCCGGGTGGATGGGACTCGTCAGCCTTGGTTGGCAACCTGTCTAGGGGAGTAAACCTGATACAAATCCGTACTGCTTACCTAAGGGTAAGGCAGGTTAGTGGATGGATTAGCCGAACACCACTGTAGAAAAATAGTGCTAACAAGATACACAGAGGGCCTCGGAGTCGGACGGATCCTAAATTGAATGGTCAATCCTGTAAGTCCTTTACTAAACTGGCTCGGGTTGTCCCTCTCACAGGGAATTGGTCCGTTTGGGGGCATTCTGTGTATGGCCACCCTCGTAAGGGGAGTAAGGCGTCCGGAAATAGATAGATAGATAGAATATATATGTACATCATAATTATCATTGCAAGTTTTCATAATTAAGAACACATTTGGTTATTAATATTATGTTGTACTAGCTCAGTATTAAGGGTGGAGATAAGCCAATCTCTCGTCACATTAACCCGTTCAGTACCAGGGACGTCCTTTTCATCATATTCTGGTAACTATTAGACGATTTTATTTAGCTTAGGAAGGACCTCTAGCAATAATAAGACTTTCAAACTAACTCAACCAACCCTTTTAACAACCACCGATCCTTCTTAAGCTGTATAATATCGTGTTAATATAGCTAGAATGAAATATGACACACGTCGCTGGTACTCAAAGGGTTAATGACATACCAAACCTAATCTAACCCATGCCATGTATCCGCGGCTAGACTGAACGTAGATGATTTTAGGTGATAGCATTTTTACACACGATTAACCCTTGGAAGATCCGATACGCATTTCTTACATGTTTGCTGGCTATTATTAGACGATTTTAATTAGATTAGGAAGGGTATATGGAAATCAGAGGGTTAATTGAGATAGTCTTTACCCTTATCATTCCCACAGATCCTTCCTAAATTGTAGAAAATCGTCTAATGATATCCAGAATAAACTGTCAAAATGCGTCATGATCCTCAAAGGGCTAATTCAAAAGCTTGAATACAAAATATGCTGAAAAAAGAACAGAAAACAAAAACTAAACAAATCCCAAGAATTCCTGGATTTAGACTGGCCAAAGCAAACAAAGTTGCTAGCCAAATAGAGGTGTAATAATGATGGTAAATATTGAGATACAGCTGATGAGGCACTCCAAGCTAACTCAATTCTTGCTCACTTCAACCTCCTGTTCTACTCCAGACTAACCTAGCTTAAGGGGGGTGACCTGTTTTTGTTCTGTCCTTTTCTATCTTTCTCTGGCTTGTATCCATTTGACCCCATTCAGCCTATTGTTTTAAGACGTTTATCCCCATCCAGGTGTACATTTTTTACTGGTGAGCGGTAGTGAGCCAGCATACTTTATATTTTTGTTTGACAGCAGGCTAAATTTGTAAATTTTTCCATAGAAAAATTTCTCCGGCGAAGCCGATTTCTTCATATAATGCTGGCTCGCTATTGCTCGCCAGGAAGAAATCGACACCTAGATGGGGATAAACGTCTTAAAATAATTGGTTGAATGGGGCTGAATGGATACAAGTCAGAGAAAGAGAGAAAAGGACAGAAATAACAAAAAGCAGGTCACCCCCCTTAAGGGATTTTTTTTTTGTATTGATGTGTATATAATTGTTTCTGTATTAAATGTCCTCCCTAGACAACCACCAAGCTTAAAAGAATACCCCTCCAGACACCCCCCCCCCCCTTTCGAGATTAGTATATGCACTTTTGTTGTTTTTTTTTTTTTTGTTTTTTTTTTTTAAATAGTGCCCCGGCCGGTTTCTCCTAAATAGCAGGCTCGCTATCGCTCGCCAGGAGAAAATCGACACCTAAATGGCACGAAATGTCTTAAAATCGCCCAAACTAATAGGACGAATGTCGTAAAATGTCAAAACTAAGGGCCTATTATATACAGTAATTATAGCCTACATTAAAGAGAATGGTGTTCCCCCCCCCCCCCGCCCCTTAAATTAAATTAACCTAAGCTACACATTAGAAACCCTAAATTAAGCTAAGCTAACAAAATAGTTATTCTTGTTACTTACTTGTTACTTGGTGTGGAGTTTCTCAGCCGCGCTCCGTCACTAGATGTGACGCTCGTCGCAGCTGCCCTTTAAACCATCTAGCACTTGTAGTCTTGTCTCACAGTGCCATCTTCTAAGTCATAACACTCCCTGAACAAATGTGTTTTTAGTGACTTTTTAAAGGCCTTTATGTTCGCACACCTTTTCACATTAACTGGTAGATTATTATAAAGTCTCGGTGCACTCTTTTCGAAGGCCCTAAATCCAAATTCATGATTGCACCGTGGCTCATTCAATTGATGCAGCACGTTGCCATGTCTCAGCATCATATCAGTGCCAACATTGAAGTCTTCCAATAAGTCTCGCACATATTCCGGCTTTCCAAAGTTCAAAGCTTGATACACTATAACACACAGTTTGAATATGATCCTCGCTTTCACCGGCAGCCAATGCAGGTCAATTAATGCCGGCGTTATACTCGCACGGAATGGTAAACTCTTTATTAATCTTGCTGCTCTATTCATTATAAGTTGTAGTTTTCGTAGCAAGTAATTTGGTAGTCGATAATATAGAGAATTACAATAGTCTAATTTACTAATTACATGATTGTGGATCAACATTTTGGTTGTATTAATATCCAGATATTTTCTCACAAAAGCAATATTCCTCAGATGATAGGCAGAGATTCGCACTGTTTGATTAATCTGGTTTTTAAATGACAGTTCACTATCAACCAAGACTCCCAAATCCTTCACCACACTACTCACAGTCATCACACTATCATTGATATTGAGGCTTTGCACGCCCAGTCTCTCAAGGTTCACCCGTCTGCCTACTAATAGGCATTCAGTTTTATTTTCATTTAATTTCAGTTGCTTTGACTCCATCCACTTCCCAATGTCTCTTAGTAAACCACTAATCTTCTCCTCAACATTCACCACGTCACTTAGTGCCAGATAGAATTGGGTGTCGTCCGCAAACAGCTTGAATTTCACTCCATGTTTCATTAATATGCTAGATAGTGCAATTGTATATATACAGAATAGAATTGGTCCAAGAACACTCCCTTGAGGGACGCCCCTCTCTAGATGCTTCATCTCTGAGAATTTATTACTTATTTGCACACAATAAGTTCTGTTAGTAAGGTAACTTTGAAGGTATTCCAGCGCATTACCATCAATACCAATAGCTTTACAGTCTTCTATTAGTAAGCTATGCACCACTGTATCGAACGCAGCACTCAAGTCCAACAAAATTAAGATTCCACACTTCGCATTGTCCATTTGCACGAGTAAATCATTAATCACAGAGCACATCGTGGTTTCCGTAGAGTAAAGTCTTCTATATGCGGACTGGTTGTCTGGGAGAGCCTTCACTAAACTCAAGTGATCCCATAACTGACCCAGAATTACATTTTCAGTAATTTTTGATAGAAATGTTAAATTGGAAACAGGCCTAAAAGAGCTCAAGCATTGAGAATCAAGGCTCCCTTTAATAATAGGCTTCACAATCGCATTCTTTTCAGACGATGGAAATACATTATTTGCAATGCTACAGTTTATTATGTCAACATATATGTCCAGAAAACTGTTAAATTTTTTACTGTGCACTATTTCACGTATCGGTATAGGATCATTACTACAATGGGTAAGTTTTGCTTTCGTAACTATGGATTTAACTGTATTCAGATCCGTCATAGTAAATTCTGTTAACTTAGTCACAGTAGGCTCAGCTGCAGCAACGTCTTGAGTCTCGACTACTCCAAAATTTCCAACAATGGCATTAATTTTATCACAAAAAAAGTCAGAAAAATCATTCGCCAATGTCATATCCGGAATCCCTTCTGGTAACTTATTTTTCTTCTTGTTTCCCGTCAAGTTGTCAAGTACCACATACAGCTTATTCATGTCAGATCCAGCTTCTTATACCCTCTAAGCTAACCTATGAACTACCCTAAGCTATACAGATATAACAGATACTAACCTTTGACCAAACCTAACCTGCAGCCTTCTTAGCTAACCTAACCTAAACTAAGCTAACCTCTGAGCCAACTTAACCTAAAACCCTATAAGCTAACCTATGAAGTATCCTAAGCTAAACTAACCTTTGACTTAACTTAACTTACAGCCCTCTAAGCTAACCTATGAACTATCCTAAGCGGGCGGGTACCCAACCCCGAAAAGGGTTGAAATAGGGAAGCTATCCCCCCGCCAAAGGCGGCTTTCTAGGGCCTTTCCTAGCTGATGCTGAGAGGATTGGGTTCTAGTCATGTGGTGATGGGCTGGTCTATTAGAGTGAGAACTGAGCAATCTCTGCCATACCCATAGCTTACTCTGACTGTTCCTTTTACTTATATATTTTCTAGATCTCAAGTGACGGCGTCTCTAACGTGGATTGACCTCCCAATCTACCAAGATTGGAAGCCAAAGCGTCACATTTTTCCCTTGCCCCTCAACTTTCTCTTCATAATTGCTGAGGGACACAGGGCCCTGGGTGGGGCTTTGGTTTCCCAGGCATTTCCGCACCCTCCTCAGCTCCCCGCCATGGAGTGGCTTCGGTCACCCAGGCTTTATTGTGGTCGGCGGGGAGGGTTCTGTGGGGGCGCTCGGTTATGGCCTTGGCCTTGCTCAGGGCCTTGGGGCTGTTCGGCCAGGCAGCTTGGGGAACAACAACAACAACAACAACAACAACTATCCTAAGCTAAACTAACCTATCAGCTAACTTAACCTACACATTAATGTTTTTCTAATATCTAGATTAAAATAACCAAACCAACCCTAACCTAATTTAATTAAACTGAATATACTGTAGGCTACATTAATTGAAGCATTTATATGAATAGCTAATTGGCCGTGAATTAATTAACCAACCACCAGCTGGCTGTTACGAAAGTGAAAGCAAGCATTCTCTCTCTCCACACACACACACACACATATATATATATATACTGTATAAAAATAATGGCATCTATATTTTTAGCTATGTATCTATATGGCTACCTAAGTATCCATTGAATTAGTTCATCCAAATCCAAATATATAGAGTATATTATCTATCTACCTATCTATCTCTCCATCCATCCATCTCCATATCTATCCACCCAGTTATCCATTCATCAATATATCAATTCATCCCGTAGACAAACATTATAAAACCTACTCCTCCATAATTTATGCCCGCCCTTGCCGCGACCTTCCACTCCATAATAAACATCACTTTAAAACAACAACAACAACAATAACAACAACAACAACAACAATAATAATAATAATAACAAAAACGCTGCCACTCTTAACCAATTCTTACACCGCACCCTCCCTCCCTCCCTCTCCTTGTAGCTTCATACACGAACATTATACAAACACAGAAATTATATTTATAAACAGGAACAGGCAAATGTATAAACAGACAATATACCAACAAACAAAAGATAAACCAATAGGCAAGTACATAAACAAAGAAACACACGTACAAACAGACACACACATGAACAAACACACGTACAAACAGACACACACATGAACAAACACACGTACAAACAGACACACACATGAACAAACACACGTACAAACAGACACACGTACAAACAGACACACACATGAACAAACACACGTACAAACAGACACACTGATGAACAAACCAACAAAAACCGACAGCCAAAACACGGTTTGAAAATAAAACATATAAAACACATTTAGCCCCTTTTGTACCGGCGACGTATTTCTTATTGGATTTCCGCTACATTTAGACGATTTTATGAAGCTTAGGAAAGACATATGGTCGCTAAAAGGATTAATTGAGATAGTCTGTAGCCTTTCATGGGTAGACGTCCTTCCTAAGCTGAATAAGAACGTCTAATAATTGTCAGAATATAATGAAAAGGACGTCACTAAATGGGTTAAGAAACATACCAACAAACAAAAGACAATTATCCAAGCTGGCCAAACTATCCAAACAAGCCAATAAATGAACAAACAGGTCCAGTGTGTGTGTGTGTGTGTGTGTTTGTGTGTGTGTGTGTGTGTGTGTGTGGGCGTGGATGCTGGGTGGGTGGGGGAGGGGTAAGGGGTAGGGGGGGGAGGGGGTTAGGATTCAAGGGCTGCAGTGTGACGGGTTTGTTTTTATCCCTCCATCGCTCTCTCTCTCTCTCTCTACTCTTATGCATACTACTCTCTCTCTCTCTCTCTCTCTCTACTCTCATGCATACTACTCTCTCTCTCTCTCTACTCTCATGCATACTCCTCTCTCTCTCTCTCTCTCTCTCTCTACTCTCATGCATACTACTCTCTCTCTCTCTCTCTCTCTCTCTACTCTCATGCATACTCCTCTCTCTCTCTCTCTCTACTCTCATGCATACTACTCTCTCTCTCTCTCTCTACTCTCATGCATACTACTCTCTCTCTCTCTACTCTCATGCATACTCCTCTTTCTCTCTCTCTCTACTCTCATGCATACTACTCTCTCTCTCTCTCTCTACTCTCACGCATACTACTCTCTCTCTCTCTCTCTACTCTCATGCATACTACTCTCTCTCTCTCTCTACTCTCATGCATACTACTCTCTCTCTCTCTCTCTACTCTCATGCATACTCCTCTCTCTCTCTCTCTCTCTACTCTCATGCATACTCCTCTCTCTCTCTCTCTCTCTACTCTCATGCATACTACTCTCTCTCTCTCTCTCTCTCTCTCTACTCTCATGCATACTACTCTCTCTCTCTCTCTACTCTCATGCATACACCTCTCTCTCTCTCTCTCTCTCTACTCTCATGCATACTCCTCTCTCTCTCTACTCTCATGCATACTACTCTCTCTCTCTCTCTCTCTACTCTCATGCATACTACTCTCTCTCTCTCTCTACTCTCATGCATACTACTCTCTCTCTCTCTCTCTACTCTCATGCATACTCCTCTCTCTCTCTCTCTCTCTACTCTCATGCATACTCCTCTCTCTCTCTCTCTCTCTACTCTCATGCATACTACTCTCTCTCTCTCTCTCTCTCTCTCTACTCTCATGCATACTACTCTCTCTCTCTCTCTACTCTCATGCATACACCTCTCTCTCTCTCTCTCTCTCTACTCTCATGCATACTCCTCTCTCTCTCTACTCTCATGCATACTCCTCTCTCTCTCTCTCTCTCTCTACTCTCATGCATACTACTCTCTCTCTCTCTCTCTACTCTCATGCATACTCCTCTATCTCTCTCTCTCTCTCTCTCTCTACTCTCATGCATACTCCTCTCTCTCTCTCTCTCTACTCTCATGCATACTACTCTCTCTCTCTCTCTCTCTCTCTACTCTCATGCATACTACTCTCTCTCTCTCTCTACTCTCATGCATACTCCTCTCTCTCTCTCTCTCTCTCTCTCTACTCTCATGCATACTCCTCTCTCTCTCTCTACTCTCATGCATACTCCTCTCTCTCTCTCTCTCTCTACTCTCATGCATACTCTCTCTCTCTCTCTACTCTCATGCATACTACTCTCTCTCTCTCTCTCTCTCTACTCTCATGCATACTCCTCTCTCTCTCTCTCTCTACTCTCATGCATACTACTCTCTCTCTCTCTCTCTCTCTCTACTCTCATGCATACTCTCTCTCTCTCTCTCTCTCTACTCTCATGCATACTACTCTCTCTCTCTCTCTCTACTCTCATGCATACTACTCTCTCTCTACTCTCATGCATACTCCTCTCTCTCTCTCTCTCTCTCTCTACTCTCATGCATACTCCTCTCTCTCTCTCTCTCTACTCTCATGCATACTCCTCTCTCTACTCTCATGCATACTCTCTCTCTCTCTCTCTCTCTCTCTCTCTTAGTATGAATATAATAAGAAAACACGGTTGGAAGTTAGAACTAAATTTGTATAACACTTGTACACTTTCTCGTGTAATAATTGCTCTCCCTGGAAGAAAGTTCCTTGAGAAGTTGTAATATTTCCTCCAAAGAGTAGTTTACATAATATCAATTATTTGTGTATACATTGAATGCAATTAATATACTCCACTAATCAATCGTTCCATGTTATCAATTAATATACTCCACTAATCAATCGTTCCATGTTATCAATTAATATACTCCACTAATCAATCGTTCCATGTTATCTATTCTATGTTATATACTCAGGCCCAATACCCACTTTTCCTATTTTGTTTTTTGAGGGGGGGGGGGGGGGCGACTCAAGACAGAGCTAGAATATGGACGACACAACAGAAAACAATGAACACACACAAACAAAATACAAATTCACACCCATCTAGGTCATCCAGGAGCAGACCCATATATCCAATTACAATATATCCCTAGGGAGGATCGCAAGGTCTTTGAGAAACACCATATTCCTTGTTACCCTGAACCTTTGCCTTCTCAGAACTATTATATATTCATTCATGCCCCAAGTGTTGTTTATGTTTGTACTCGTGAACAACCACCACCACCACAACCACCACCACCACCACCACAACCACCACCACCACCTGCTGTTAAGGGGAGGTTTTTAGTTTGGTCTCTAGATATCCATCAAGCTTAAGATTACACCCCCTTGAGCCCCTTTCAAGATAAATGTGTACATTTTTCGGTAGAAAAATGTCCCGGCTGAAAGCCGGTTCCTCTTAAATAACAGGCTCGCTATCGCTCGCCAGGTTAAAATCGACACCTAAATGGCACGAAAGGTCTTAAAATTGACAGAAATGGGTCGAAAATTCTTAAAATCGTCAAAATAATGGGGCGAACGTCTTAAAATTAGAAAAGCAATGGGGCTAAACATGAGGGAGAAAGGAGTCAAGAAAAAAATCCCTGGAGTGGAGATCCCCCCCTAATGGTGGCAAATCCTGTTTATCCCGTCCAGCACCAGTGACGTCCTTTATATTCAGGTTACTATTAGACGATGTTCTGAACTTAGGAAAGACCTCTAGCAATAATAAAGACCTCTAGCAATTATAAAGACCTCTAGCAATAATAAAGACCTCTAGCAATAATAAAGACCTCTAGCAATAATAAAGACCTCTAGCAATAATAAAGACCTCTAGCAATAATAAAGACCTCTAGCAATAATAAAGACCTCTAGCAATAATAAAGACCTCTAGCAATAATAAAGACCTCTAGCAATAATAAAGACCTCTAGCAATAATAAAGACCTCTAGCAATAATAAAGACCTCTAGCAATAATAAAGACCTCTAGCAATAATAAAGACCTCTAGCAATAATAAAGACCTCTAGCAATAATAAAGACCTCTAGCAATAATAAAGACCTCTAGCAATAATAAAGACCTCTAGCAATAATAAACATTCAAAGTATCTCAGCCACACTTATTAACTACCACAGATCCTTCCTAAGCTGCATACTATCGTGTAAATATAGGTCGAATACAATATAACCCACGTCGCTGGTACTCAAAGGGTTAAAGTAATATGTCGTGCCGTAACTGGCTGGGGGTCATAACAGAAGACGGAAGCTGGTGATACATTCCTGGCTTTCAACTTTCATATCAACTTAAGGGGACCCACCTCGCTTTTTTACTCTTTCTCTCTCTCTCTCTCGCTTTGGCTTGTATCTATTCGGCCCCATTCAGCTTACTGTTTTAAGACGTTTACCCCCATCATGGTGTCAATATTTTCCTGGCGAGCGGTAGCGAACTAGCATATATATATATTTTTGTTTTGGCAGCAAGCTAAATTTGTAATTTTTTCGATAGAAAAATTTCTCCGGCGAAGCCGGATTTCTCCATACAATGCTGGCTCGCTATCGCTCGCCAGGAAAAAATCGACACACGGATGGGGATAAACGTCTTAAAACAGTTGGGTGAATGGGGCCGAATGGATACAAGCCAGAGAAAGAGATATAAGGAGAGAAAGATGAAATAAGCCGGTGACCCCCCATAATATACATACAGCTTTTAGCACACTACCACTCCTGCATAGGTTGGCTCTCCCTTATAAACATTATCATAACATCATGCTGGGATAAACAGAGATAAAGTTAAACTACAAATAATGTAACATATATATAATTCCAGTCTGTACCTACATGTCTAGAAATATGGGTTCGCTCCCTAGACCTCTATCAAGCTTAATAACAAACACTCCGAAGGACCCCCC
>JBAKBP010035682.1:0-19252 GCA_037953745.1 Lithodes maja
AGATAGATTAATACATTTATACATTATACATTTATACATTATACATTTATACATTATACATTATACATTTATACATTTATACATTATACATTAATACATTATACATTTATACATTATACATTATACATTTATACATTTATACATTATACATTAATACATTATACATTATACATTAAGGGGCCCCACCTCGTGTTTTCTCTCTCTCTCTCTTCCTCTCTTTCTGGGTTGTATCCATTCGGCCCCATTCATCTACTGTTTTAAGGCGTTTACCCTCATCCAGGTGTCGATTTTTTCCTGGCGAATGAGAGCGAGCCAGCATTTTTTTTAATGTTTTTGACAACAGGCTAAATTTTTACATTTTTCGATGGAAAAATGTCTGCGAAGCCGGATTATTCCATTCAATGCTGGCTCGCTATCGCTCGCCGGATGAAATCGACACCTGAATGGGGATAAACGTCTTAAACCAGTAGGCCGATTGGGGCCAAATGGATACAAGCCAGAGAAAGAGAAAAAAGGAGAGACAAAATGCAGGTCACCCTCCTTAACAGGTCCTTCAAGACTATCATCTTGGAAACTCTACGGTCATACTGTATCATATTTTCATATCTCCAATATTGTATAGCACTGTCTTCATTTTTATTCTCATTATTACCTTTATTCACCTATTACCATTCAAACAGCTTATTCCACGAAAAATACGGTGAAATTATCCCGTTCTGTTTGTCTGTCTGTTAACAATGTTTTCCCAAAACCTGCGATCAAATATAGATGTAATTAGTAAGTATTTCTATATTTCATTACCTATATTAAAGTAATGAATATATTCATATCATCTTCTCATATTGTAATGAACGACACCGCGAACCTTACTTAATAAAGGTTTCTCCCTCATGTTTAGCACCATTAGTTTTCAGATTTTAAGATGCTTGTCCCATTAGTTTGTTAATTTTAAGACCTTTCGCCCCATTTATTTGTCAATATTAAGACCTTTCGTGCCATTTAGGTGTCGATTATTTCCTGGCGAGCGAAAGCGAGCTGAAATTTTAAGAGGAACCGGACTTCGGCGGGAAGGTACCGAAAAAGGTACAAATTTATCTTGAAGGGGGGGGGGGGGGGGTCTAGGGGGGATTTTATAAGCTTGATGGAGGTCTAGCGAGAAAACTAAGAAATAAAGAAGTAAATTAATAATAGACTAAACAAAACGGCCCATCACTCCTTCATATGTAAATGCAAAAAAATATAATGCGGAGCAAAACAAAACTTCTTATACATACAAGCACGCACACATATACAAATCACACATACATATGCAATCATACACATATAAAAGCTGACACGCATACAATAACACATATACGATCACACACATACATATGCAATCACACCCACAACAGATATATGCAATAACACGCACACACATTTACACATAAAATCACACACACACACACACACACACATACAATCAAACACACACACATACAATCACACGAACATACAATCACACACACAAACATAGTGGGCGGGTGTGTGTATATCTGTCCAGCGCTGCTGTCACCCCACTGGACATTGATTCTCACAGCACCTCCTTCCAGTCTCCAGTCTTCAGTCTTCAGTCTTCAGTCTTCAGTCTCCAGTCTTCTCCAGTTTTCATTCTTCAGTCTCCAGTCTTCTCCAATCTTCAGTATTTTTTCGGTTTCCAGTCTTCTCCAGTCTCCAGTATCCACTCTTTCTAGTCTCCAGTCTTCGGTTTCCAGTCTCCAGTCTCAACTCTTTCGGTCTCTCAGTATTCAATGTCCAGTCTCCAGTCTTCTCCAGTCTCCAGTTTGCAGTCTCCACTCTTTCTAGTCTCCAGTATTCAATGTCCAATCTCCAGTCTCAAGTCTCCACTCTTTTCTGTCTCTAATATTCAATGTCCAGTCTCCAGTCTTCTTCAGTCTCCAGTCCTAAGCCTTTGGTATTTAGTTTCCAGTCTCCAGTTTCTAATCTCTAGTATTTAGTCTCCAATCTCCAGTAATTAGTCTTCAGTTTCCAGCATTCACCTGTCTATAGCTTTCAGTCTCAAGTTTACAGTCTTTAGACTCCAGTCATTAATATTCAGTCTTCAGTCTACAAATGTATGTATCCAGTCTTCAGTTTCCAATCTTCAGTATCCAGTCTATAATCTCCAAACTTTAATCTTCAGTTTCCAGTCGCCAATCCTCGGTTTGCACTCTCCAGTTTCCAATGTACTGTCTTCAGTCTCCAGTTTTCAATCTTCAATCTTTGTTATTCATTCTGTCAACTGTTCAAAGTTATTTTAACAATTTACCTTTTCTTGGGGATCGTGCTTGTGGTAGAAACTAAAGTTGGGTGCGGGTCAAGAGTATTTCCCCTTGAAATATGGTATGAGTATTATCCGAAATCAATTGAAAGGAAGTATTTCTACTGAAACGGTTAATACTGTACTATGGGTTTGCCAATATTCACTTCAACAAAACTGGCATCCAATACTGGAAGTTCGAGTTATAGGAATAACTTTCATGTTATCAAAAAGTTATTAAGCCGTTTTACTTTATATACTGTCTTTGTAAATTATGTAGGCCTACAAACTATCATTTTACAACTAAATAGTTTCTTCTGCTTAGCCAGAATTTACACTTATTTATCTAAGTCTAGAAGAGACCGTTGTAATAAATTTATTTTCAATAAAGCAAGAAAGGTTTTGATATGATTTTTAAATTAATACTATAAACTTTAAAATATTTACATAGTTACGTACTGTGAGCACTATTGGCTTCCGTTAATGTGATGAACGAAGGCTTATGACAACAGAAAACACCATAATATTATACAGTATTTCGTTACCCTGTGCGTCGCCGTACAAGTGAAGGGTGAGGTATAATTTTCGCCCCCGTGTGTGTGTTTATGTTTTTGAATTATATTGAGAGCGAATGAATCAATTTTGACGATACTTGGTCAGTCTCTTCTTGGACCTCCTCAAAAATATAAACACAATAATTGTTTTGTTCGGTATCCACGATCCCTGTTCATTATAGGTAGACCAGAAATCATGTGTCCTAACCTCTAGCTCAAACAGGGGTAGGACAAATGGGCTATAATTATCCACACATATTCCCTGGCTGACGCTTCCCAAACGGTAGAAATATTAGCTTAATTACTCTAGTCGTTTGAGAGTTATGGAGGTTTTGTTTGAGAGTTTTGACCTGCTTATTTGGAACAGGGTATAGTTGGTTAGTTGCTGACATCACACAACACTGTTCTTAGAGATGAATGAATGTGACCAATGGGGGTAGTTTCCCTCCAAATAAGTAGGTCAAAACTCTCAAACATTAACCTCCATAACTCTCAAACGACTAGCGTAATTAAGCTAATATTTTTACCGTTTGGGAAGGGTCAACCAGGGAATATGTGAGGATAATTACAGCCCATTTTTCCTAGCCCTATTTGAGCTACAGAGGTTATGAGGCATATTGTTCTGTCTCCTATACTCCAGCACAAAATGTCACGATATTTGGAAGCTATATCCACTGACTTTTGAAATCGATGCTTTCTGTGTGTCTGTCGGAATATCTGTTTGTGTGTCTGTCTGTTCGCACTTCAGTACATCTCTCTCTCACTCACTCACTCACCTCTCACACTCTCTCTCTCTCTCTCTCTCTCTCTCTCTCTCTCTCTCTCTCTCTCTCTCTCTCTCTCTCTCTCACACATACACGACTATTACAAATGACAGTGATTTATGAGACTATGTTGTTATTGCATATAAGTTTGATCGGGAATTGCGCGCGCGTGTGTGTATGTGTGTGTGTGCTTTGTTTTTGTGTATGTCTGCTTTCAGTTGGCCTGTTTATTTAAATGTGCATTTCCTGTTGGTTGTGCATACTTGTATGCACATTTTCAAAAATAAAAAGGCTTTTGTATGTAGGCCCCTGCTTTGTATGTATGTAGGCCCCTGCTTTGTATGTATGTAGGCCCCTGCTTTGTGTGTATGTAGGCCCTGCTTTGTGTGTATGTAGGCCCCTGCTTTGTGTGTATGTAGGCCCCTGCTTTGTATGTATGTAGGCCCCTGCTTTGTGTGTATGTAGGCCCCTGCTTTGTATGTATGTAGGCCCCTGTTTTGTGTGTATGTAGGCCCCTGCTTTGTGTGTATGTAGGCCCCTGCTTTGTGTGTATGTAGGCCCCTGCTTTATGTGTATGTAGGCCCCTGCTTTGTGTGTATGTAGGCCCCTGCTTTGTGTGTATGTAGGCCCCTGCTTTGTGTGTATGTAGGCCCCTGCTTTGTGTGTATGTAGGCCCCTGCTTTGTGTGTATGTAGGCCCCTGCTTTATGTGTATGTAGGCCCCTGCTTTGTGTGTATGTAGGCCCCTGCTTTGTGTGTATGTAGGCCCCTGCTTTGTATGTATGTAGGCCCCTGCTTTGTGTGTATGTAGGCCCCTGCTTTGTGTGTATGTAGGCCCCTGCTTTGTGTGTATGTAGGCCCCTGCTTTGTATGTATGTAGGCCCCTGCTTTGTGTGTATGTAGGCCCCTGCTTTGTGTGTATGTAGGCCCCTGCTTTGTGTGTATGTAGGCCCCTGCTTTGTATGTATGTAGGCCCCTGCTTTGTGTGTATGTAGGCCCCTGCTTTGTGTGTATGTAGGCCCCTGCTTTGTGTGTATGTAGGCCCCTGCTTTATGTGTATGTAGGCCCCTGCTTTGTGTGTATGTAGGCCCCTGCTTTGTGTGTATGTAGGCCCCTGCTTTATGTGTATGGCCCCTGCTTTGTGTGTATGTAGGCCCCTGCTTTGTGTGTATGTAGGCCCCTGCTTTGTATGTATGTAGGCCCCTGCTTTGTGTGTATGTAGGCCCCTGCTTTGTGTGTATGTAGGCCCCTGCTTTGTGTGTATGTAGGCCCCTGCTTTGTATGTATGTAGGCCCCTGCTTTGTGTGTATGTAGGCCCCTGCTTTGTGTGTATGTAGGCCCCTGATTTGTGTGTATGTAGGCCCCTGCTTTGTGTGTATGAAGGCCCCTGCTTTGTGTGTATGTAGGCCCCTGCTTTGTGTGTATGAAGGCCCCTGCTTTGTGTGTATGTAGGCCCCTGCTTTGTATGTATGTAGGCCCCTGCTTTGTATGTATGTAGGCCCCTGCTTTGTGTGTATGTAGGCCCCTGCTTTGTGTGTATGTAGGCCCCTGCTTTGTGTGTATGTAGGCCCCTGCTTTGTGTGTATGTAGGCCCCTGCTTTGGAGTAAACATATTACAGCTTGTAAATATGTGGACTGTATTTGTACAAAAACCTAGTTGTACCTACGGTATGTGTGTATGTGTGACTGTGTGTATGTGTGACTATGTGTGACTGTGTGTATGTGTGACTGTGTGTATGTGTGACTGTGTGTATGTGTGACTGTGTGTATGTGTGACTGTGTGTATGTGTGACTGTGTGACTGTGTGTATGTGTGACTATGTGTGACTGTGTGTATGTGTGACTGTGTGTATGTGTGTCTGTGTGACTGTGTGACTGTGTGTATGTGTGACTGTGTGACTGTGTGTATGTGTGACTGTGTGTATGTGTGTACCTTAATAGACTAGCCATGGTAATTATGAGTTCATGAACGCTGGTGTGAGTCCTTACAATATGTATGACTGTGTTTCCATGATTAGGTTTTGGTTTGCATTCGTTTGTCTGTATATATTTCATTCACTTAATTTCACAAATTTCGTTAGTAAAGCATATCTAGTTTATACTATTTTATGCAAATTTAATTTAGTGTCCACAGTCTTATGATAGGTTTGCCTTCCTTGCAAATCGTATGCTAAAATATATATATATATATTTCCGTCCATATCCACATGAAATATATCGAAAGGCCATCGCATCAGGTTTCAGTAAAAAAATTGCACCTTTCCCATGCGTCTATATGCGTAAGAGAGCCATTGAGCGTATCAAAGAAAAAACGCCTACGAGCGCTATATATGGGGGTCCGAATGCATTGGATCTTGAACGAAAGGTATGTGTGCAGTATATATGTGCATGTAAGATAGAGGGAATGTATGCAAGCCTCTGTGTGTGTGTGTGTGTGTGTGTGTGTGTGTGTGTGTGTAGATAGATGCAGCAGGCTCGTCCAGCTCTCTCTCCCAATATGCAAAGTGGAGTGGGCAGACCTCGTATGCAGAAGAATTATCATGACACAATGGTAAAAAAAAAAGGGGAAACACAGGAACCCTAACCCTCATATTAATGCTGATGGTATTCCAAGCACAATTTTTGAATGCATTAAGACAAAACGATATAAAGAACACCATCGACATACCAAATAGACAAGAAAAGCATCACCAAACGCATTGCTGACAAAACAATTGCAAGCTTCTGAAATGCTAACGACGAATGATAAATATTTAGACAAACGTTCTGAATGGCTGAGGCGAACCCTTCCCCTTGGGGATATAAAAAAAGGAGATACAAAAAATAAAGAAAGAGAGAGAGAGAGAGAGACAGACGGAGGAGGGGCACTCGAAAACAATGAAAATCAGACCAAAAAGGGGAAGGGTAAGAATATATTTGTGCTGTACAGTAACAGGCAACTACAGGACCGTGGGGGGGGGGGGGGGAGACTAACATCAATAGATAACGTGGCCCAAAAACAAAATGTAACAATATTTTGGGCGATCGGAGGGAGAGAGGGGGAAAGGATGGTAAAGGTGAAGGGGTGTACGTTGTGTGTTGGGTCGGGGCGGGAGGAGGGCTGAAAGGTTGTGTCCAGGGCTGAAAAGGGGGAAGGAGAGGACTGTTTTAGGGCTGAACAGTCCTGTAAGGGTCACTAAATGGTTGTGTTATGGCTGAAAGGGTGCTTGGAGGGCTGAAAAGGGGAGCAGAAGGGCTGGTTCAGGGCTGAACGGCCATGTAAGGGCCACTAAAAGGCTGGTTCAAGACTGATAGGTTACATCCAGGATTGAAAAGGGGGGGGGGGGATAGGGGGGATAGGGCTGTTTTAAGGCTGAACGGCCATTTAAGGGGCACTAATATGTTGTTTGAAGGCTTCAAGTGTACGTGTTGGGCTGAAAAGTGGAAAAGGAGGACTGTATTAGGTCTGAACAATTACGAGCAGAGTTGAAAGTGATGAACAAGTGGGCTGTTTTACGGCTGAAACTTTGTGTGGAGGGCTAAAAAGGGGGAAGAAGACAGCTGGTTTAGGAATACACGATTGCTTGGAGAGCTGGAAATGGGAATAATAGAGCTGTTGAGGCCTGAAAGGTTCACTATTATAAGGAGGAGGATGGCTGTTTGAAGGCTGAAAAGTTACGAAAGGAGAACAACAAGACAGCTTGAGGGCGGTATAGGGCCCGTTTCGGGGCGTAAAGGCTGTGTGAGGCCAAAATTTATAGGGATCAAGCACCAACTTTCAGGCACTAAAATGCGTTATTAGAGGGCCAAAATCCCCGAAAATGGGCATGGTGAATACTTTATTGACTCTTCTTCATTTATTCACATTCTGAATCCATTAAGCCAAAAATCAAATCTAAAAATGTCCGGCAGTAGCTGCGTCGAGCTGATAAAATAATGGTGGCCAAAGGCCGGTTCCTCCTAGAATTATAGGCTCGCTATCGCTCGCCAGAAAGAAATCGACAATTAAAGCCCGAATGGTCGTTATATTGACAAAGAAATTGGGTGAAAGGTCTTAAAAATCGCCAAACTAATGGAACGAACGTCTAATATTCTCAAAGTTAATGGGACTAAACATGAAGAAAAACCAATTGCCTCCCCTTTTTAAAAAAAAATAAAAAAAAACCATAAACCTAATTAAGTCTACGGATATACATACCCACCTTTAACTATCTTAGAGTAGCTGTTACTGAAAGGATTTGAGAACATAATTATGGTTAGGTATTTCCGTATGCCATGTCGCATTCTTGTAATATATGGTAGCTGATAGAATATGATTTAATTTAGTTAATGACGGGTTTATGGGAGCCAGAGAGTTAATCATGATCGGTATTACCCCTTCCATTCCTAGAGGGCCTCCCAATGCTGCACAACATCCATTAATGATAGCCAGAATATAATAACATTAGCGTCATCATACCGAAAGTTATATTAAAGTGGTTCAAGGCTAAATACAACTGTTGTTTCTTGCTTTTCTTTCTTGTCCCGTCTTATGTAGCGCATATATTAGTATTTCCTATTAGGAACCAAGTCTGTGAACTGACTATAGTGATACTCATGCGGCAAAGAACAAAATATTGCAATTTGGAAATCATTAATAGCATTCTCTCTCTCTCTCTCTCTCTGTGTGTGTGTGTGTGTTTCCCTTTCAAAAAACAATTAACAAACCAGTAACCAGCGTCTACCTCAAATAACAACATCGACAAAACGACATAGGCAAAAACAAAAACAAAAATAACAATACCAGCATCACTACCATCCTAACCAACGCCATCACCACTAATATCAACATCAACACCTCCACAATCACTGTCATCACCAATAACATAATAACCACCAACAGCAACACCTACACCATACTGACAACAAGAACACTGCCCACCACCACTATCACCAACAAGAACGCCATCCCCTACAACAATAACATCAACAACACTTCCACCAACACCACAACCACTAGGAACAACAACAACAACATTTTAACACCACTTCCACCACTTCGTGGGTTTTTAAGGCGAGACCTGAATGGTTTTACTTAATTTGTGGGTGGAGATACGACTTTATATAAATTGGGACTTTGGGAGAGAGAGAGTTGAATTCTGGGGCATAAACTCTTTAGTAAAGAAAGCAGCCCCTTTGTCTCTCCTCCAACGACCCCTAGCGATATTGTTATCGACGATACATATTGACATTACATGTAACAGAAGAAAGCAGAGCCTGCATAATTCTAAGAAGGTTTAATAAAACTGGTGTGATTACCAGTGCCCTATAATTACTGGTGTGATTACCAGTGCCCTATAATTACTGGTGTGATTACCAGTGCCCTATAATTACTGGTGTGATTACCAGTGCCCTATAATTACTGGTGTGATTACCAGTACCCTATAATTACTGGTGTGATTACCAGTGCCCTATAATTACTGGTGTGATTACCAGTGCCCTATAATTACTGGTGTGATTACCAGTACCATATAATTACTGGTGTGATTACCAGTGCCCTATAATTACTGGTGTGATTACCAGTGCCCTATAATTACTGGTGTGATTACCAGTGCCCTATAATTACTGGTGTGATTACCAGTGCCCTATAATTACTGGTGTGATTACCAGTGCCCTATAATTACTGGTGTGATTACCAGTGCCCTATAATTACTGGTGTGATTACCAGTGCCCTATAATTACTGGTGTGATTACCAGTGCCCTATAATTACTGGTGTGATTACCAGTGCCCTATAATTACTGGTGTGATTACCAGTGCCCTATAATTACTGGTGTGATTACCAGTACCCTATAATTACTGGTGTGATTACCAGTGCCCTATAATTACTGTAAATATAACTACGTAAACTATGTTCAAGATACCTGAGGCCTACCTAAGACCTACAAAAGACCCTTTATATATACAGTATATATATTTCATATATATTTACTTACTGCAGTATTTACTTATATATGTACAGTACATCAAGCCATCTATCCATGTACTTCCTTTCTTAAGCGGGCGGGTGATGGATAACAAACACACAGAGGCTACATACGCACATAAATACATCCTCCTTTTCTGCCCCCCATCCACCCCACTCTGCCCTCCTCCACCCCACTCCCTCCACCACCACCCTTCCGCCCCCCTCAGCTCCATGATCACGACTGAGCCACATTTCCATATCATTCCAATTTCAGGCCAGCAGACAAGTAAGGCATTCCTCAATCTAGCGAGAACAAATTCACTGACATAAAACCAGGCGACAAATCTGTATGAGGGAGCCCGGGCCCTGCTAAGAAATCCCACCCAATCCTAGCATCACATTTGAATTCCACATTAGAGTTACAACCCAAGAGGAGAGATACCGGGGGGGGGGGGGGGAGAGGGGGGGGGGAGAGGAGTGGTTGGGGAATGGGTAAAGGGAGGGAAAAGATGGAGAGATACGGGGGAGGGATGGGTAAAGGGAGTGGCTGGGGAGGAGGGGGAAGGGGAGGAAGGAGGAGTGGTGAGGGAGGGGAGATGAGTGATTGGGAAAGGGGAAAAGGAGTTGTTGGAGTAGGAAGAGGAGTGGTTGGGGAGGGGGGATAGAGCAAGGAACATATTTGGTTTGGGAGGGTTTAAGGGGAGAGGGTAATAGTGGTTGGGGGGGAAGAGGAGTGGTGGGGAAGGAGGGAAAGCGAGGGAAGAGGAGTGGTGGGGAGGGGTGAAGGGGAGTGGTGGGGGAGGGGGTAGATACACCGGCCACTCATACAGATATCGGTCTTGGTGAGGTGATACACTTTCCTGTAGGTACTGTACACTCACAAACAATAACACGTATACATACATTCGAAGCTTTGAATCTTTAGATGCAAACTCTAAAACACTTGGAATAGTGCATGGGACTGTATTATATCCCTTGGGCTCGGTGCAGATTCAAATATGTGTTTACTTATAATGGTCTGTGAATGTACAGTCGCGGTTATTAATGCTTATACATATTATATTTCGAAGGTTTTTTGGGGTTGAATTGAAGAATTAAAGAGAAGATCCCATTCAGTTTGGGATAGCTTAGGAAATTTAAACTACGAATTATGTCCTAGAGTGTACATTACATAAAACATTTATCTGTAACGACAGTGGTATGCATTTTACGTGCAAATTTGAACTTATTTTGAACTTAGAGAGAGAGAGAGAGAGAGAAGGGTGGAGACGGGGGAGAAATCTGTATGTAAATTTGTATTATGTATTTTTAGACTGGCTGATTTCCCCCTGTGTAGAGGGAAAGACAATTGCCCCCGGTTTGAGGGGGGAGAAGTTTACGTTAATATGTAGCCATGGTGTCAATTTCTTATTTATTTTGGTTATTCAGTTGACAACTTTACTCTGCTTAACAAGGATCTGTATTAATCAAAGAGGTAAAACTAACTTAGTTCCTCCTCTGACTACTGCAGGTCCATCTTTAACTGAAGAAAACGTGTAATGAAAAATGCGTCATCGTATTGAAATGGTAATATAATAAATAGTACCTAATTAAATGGTAATATAATACATAGTACCGGTACCTAATTCCTAATTATTTTAACATCGATAATAACACCAATATCACCCCAAATAAAATTAATGAAAACATGTGATTCTCCCAGGATTCGAACCTAGGATATCACATACAGAACGTATACGCTCTAACCATTACACCATCAAGACATTTACAATCAGTTACACCATCTAGACAAATACAATCGTCTGGTGATAAATGGTATAGTGTTGAAATATATTGAAAACAGATTTAAAACAGCTAGGAAAGGACCCCAATAAACAGCTAGGAAAGGACCATAATAAACAGCTAGGAAAGGACCCCAATAAACAGCTTGGAAAGGACCCCAATAAACAGCTAGGAAAGGACCCCAATAAACAGCTAGGAAAGGACCATAATAAACAGCTAGGAAAGGACCCCAATAAACAGCTAGGAAAGGACCCCAATAAACAGCTTGGAAAGGACCCCAATAAACAGCTAGGAAAGGACCCCAATAAACAGCTAGGAAAGGACCATAATAAACAGCTAGGAAAGGACCCCAATAAACAGCTAGGAAAGGACCATAATAAACAGCTAGGAAAGGACCCCAATAAACAGCTAGGAAAGGACCCCAATAAACAGCTAGGAAAGGACCCCAATAAACAGCTAGGAAAGGACCCCAATAAACAGCTAGGAAAGGACCATAATAAACAGCTAGGAAAGGACCCCAATAAACAGCTAGGAAAGGACCCCAATAAACAGCTAGGAAAGGACCATAATAAACAGCTAGGAAAGGACCCCAATAAACAGCTAGGAAAGGACCCAATAAACAGCTAGGAAAGGACCCCAATAAACAGCTAGGAAAGGACCATAATAAACAGCTAGGAAAGGACCCCCAATAAACAGCTAGGAAAGGACCCCAATAAACAGCTAGGAAAGGACCCCAATAAACAGCTAGGAAAGGACCCCAATAAACAGCTAGGAAAGGACCCCAATAAACAGCTAGGAAAGGACCCCAATAAACAGCTAGGAAAGGACCCCAATAAACAGCTAGGAAAGGACCCCAATAAACAGCTAGGAAAGGACCCCAATAAACAGCTAGGAAAGGACCCCAATAAACAAGCTATAACAGAATCCCCCCTCTTGGTCCGAGAACCGGAATCGATACTGAGGTGAGCCATGTTTTGTTTATCTTTCCATATTTTCCGCGCCTCCCATTGGTCGCTGGTTGGGGAGTCTTGGCCTATGGGCGGCCCCTGGCAGATTAATATGATGACGTCAGAGGTGGGGGGGGGCGGACGATCTGCACATTATTCATATTCGAAGCTGCCATTGGTCGGGAATATGACGGCTTATCCCACCACAGCTTCCTATTGGCTCGCTGGGGCCTCCAAACTGTCTTAGGAGAGGGGATAAGGGGGCCTCTTGTGATCAAAACATATTGCAAATCTGTCTTCGTGGAAAATGGCTTTCTGAGCATCTCGTGGTTGCCTTCGTGTTGGTATTGGGGGGGGGGGAGGGGATGGTTCACTATTTGGTAGTTTATTTTTATTTATTTATTTATGTATAAATATTTTGTTTTATTTATTTATTTATGTATATATATTTTGTTTTATTTATTTATTTATGTATATATATTTTGTTTTATTTATTTATTTATGTATATATATTTTGTTTTATGTATAAATTATTTTTCTAGTTTCCTCCCTAGACCGGTTCTTCCAAAATAACAGGCTCACTATCGTTTGCGAGGAAAAAAATCGACATCTAAATAGCTGGAAAGGTCTTAATATTGACAAAGCAATGAGGCGGAAGGTCGTAAAATCGACAAACTAATGGGGCAAACATCTTAAAATCTGGAAACTAATGGGGCTAAACATGAGGGAGAAGGGGATCAAGAAAAACGACCCATCTCCCCATAATGGTATGTCTGGGTGTGGATTCTATACACTGGCCTTCTTAGTATCTCTTGGTTGCCTTCGTCTATGTCTTAGTGTGGATATGTCTATGTCTATGTCTATGTCTTCGTCTATGTCTTAGTGTGGATATGTCTATGTCTATGTCTATGTCTTCGTCTATGTCTTAGTGTGGATATGGGTCTTTGTCTGGTCCCCTTTCTCCCTTGTGTTAAGGGGAGGTTTTTAGTTTTCTCCGTAGACTTCCATCAAGCTTAAAATTACACCCTCTTGACCCCTTTCAAGACATATTTGTAAATTTTTCGGTAGAAAAATTTCCCGGCCAAAGGCCGGTTCCTCTTATATTACAGGCTCGCTATCGCTCGCCAGGAAAAAATTGACACCTAAATGACACGAAAGATCTTAAAATTGACTGAAATGGGATGAAAGTTCTTAAAATCGCCAAACTAATGGGGCAAACGTCTTAAAATCTCAATAGAAATGGGGCTAAACATGAGGGAGAAAGAGGTCAAGAAAAAAATCCCTCAAGTGGAGATCTCCCCTTAATTAAGTCTCATATGTTTTGAGATCAAAGGCCGGGACATTTTTCTACCGAAAAATGTACAACTTTATCTTGAAGGGGGGTCTAGGGGTGTGTTTCCAAGCTTGATGGAGGTCTAGCGAGGAAACTAAGAAATAAAGGAATACATTAATTAATAGACCATAACACGGCCCATCGTGTGGATATATACCATATGTGGATATATACCATGTGTGGATATATACAATGTGTGGATATATACCATGTGTGGATATATACCATGTGTGGATATATACCATGTATGGATAATATTATATACAATGTGTGGATATATACAATGTGTGGATATATACCATGTGTGGATATATAGAATGTGTGGATATATACAATGTGTGGATATATACAATGTGTGGATATATACAATGTGTGGATATATACAATGTGTGGATATATACAATGTGTGGATATATACAATGTGTGGATATATACAATGTGTGTATATATACATCGTGTGGATATATACCATGTGTGGATATATACAATGTGTGGATATATACAATGTGTGTATATATACATCGTGTGGATATATACCATGTGTGGATATATACAATGTGTGGATATATACAATGTGTGGATATATACCATGTGTGGATATATACAATGTGTGGATATATACAATGTGTGGATATATACAATGTGTGTATATATACATCGTGTGGATATATACCATGTGTGGATATATACAATGTGTGGATATATACAATGTGTGGATATATACCATGTGTGGATATATACAATGTCTTGAACACTTGAGCTTGGAAAAGTATAAAATGCGAGGTTTAGCTTTGAGTTGCATGCTTTATTAATTGGTTTGAGAAATCGAACAAGTAACAGTTAATCCCTAGACCTCCATCAAACTTAAAAGAAGACTTGCCCAAGACCCTCCTTCAAGATAAATTTATACATTTTTCTACAGAAAAATGTCTCGGCCAAAGGCCGGTTCATCTTAAATTACAGGCTCGCTATCGCTCGCCAGGAAAATGTCGACATTCATAAGACATAAAAGTCTTCATCTTTAAAAAAAATGGGGCGAAAGGTCTTAAAATTGCCAAACTAATGGGACGAACGTCTTAAAATTTGAAAACTAATGGGGCTAAACACGAGGGAGAAGGGGGTCCAGAAAAACGGCTCATCTCCCCCATAGATATATCCACGCTCCCCTTTACCCCCCACCCCTACAACACAATCCCTTTTCTTCAACGCTCTTCCTCCGCTCCTCCTCCACGCTCCTTCGTACCGTGTCTGAGCGTGGAGGAGAGAGAGAGAGAGAGAGAGAGAGAGAGAGTTAATTTAGTTGCAGTTAAGTTCGGCTAAGATAGTCTTGTATAGGTGAGAAGGAAGCTAGGATAAATAACTGGTCATCTTGAGAAAGAGAGAGAGAGATTCGGATTATTTTATTTCCATTAAATATACAATGGCTGTTCATACATTAAAGTAATCTTCAACTACATAATACATAATGCATAATACATAATACATAATGCATAATACATAATACATAATGCATAATATATAATGCATAATACATAATACATAATGCATAATGCATAATACATAATGCATAATACATAATGCATAATACATAATGCATAATACATAATACATAATGCATAATACATAATGCATAATACATAATACATAATGCATAATACATCATAATCTTACATAAACAGTGTCGCTAAGAATGTGTGTGTGTGTGTGTGTGTGTGTGTGTGTGTTGTCTAGCAAACCTCTGCAGGAAGGAGAACGTGGGATTCGTCGACACCTGGGACAATTTCTACTACGATGACTATTTGTTTTCGGACGATGGAGTTCATCTGAACCAGGTGGGAGCAGCACGTTTTGGGCGTCTTCTCAACGATGCGGTGAAGGATTTTCGGAGAAGAAATCGACTCGGCACAGGACAACCAGGAAGGAGGACCGAAGACAGCGAGGACGGCAACCTACAAAGGAATTAAATACTAATCCGTCAAGAACCGCGAATTTGGATAAATCTCCACCAACACGACCCAAATTCAAAACCGTCAGGGATAACGACCGAGGACCGAGGACAGCCATGAATGTAAATGTAGATCCGACCAGAACCAATAATTCGATGAAAGAACGTAATGCGAGTTCTAAAACCGCAACTTTAAAGGTTTTCTATGCAAACGCTCGTAGCATACGCAATAAATTTTCAGATTTAGAGGAACTAGTGTTTACAGAAAATTATGATGTGATTGGCATAACAGAATCTTGGCTCAATACAGAAGATAGAGACTTTTTAGCAGAGTATTCACTTCCCGGTTATGTAATGTTTGAGAACAGCCGAATAAATAAAAATGGAGGTGGCGTTTTATTTTATATCAAAGAAAGTCTTAACCCGACCCTCGTGTCAAAACCTCAAATTGTGAACGTCGACACATCTTTTGTGCTAATAAAGAATAATAAAGGTACAAAAATAATACTTGCGTTAATATACAGACCTCCAGCTCAATCAGTGCAAACTGACCGAGAAATTTACGAACAAATTGCAGATGTAAGTAACTCACAAGATACCGTAATTTTTGGCGACTTTAATTTACCTGTGACCAAGTGGGGCGATACTCTTACTTCACACTCCGGACATGACTTGTATACGAACTTGCAAGAGAGTTCGCTTTATCAATTTGTTCGAACGCCGACCCGTGGTAATAACGTTCTTGACATTGTACTTGCAACAAAAGAAGAATTGATAGAGAATTTGAATGTTGGTGATGAATTCAGTAACAGCGACCATCGTACGATAACTTTCACTTTAAAGTTTACTAGTAACGAACCAAATAGTAGCATCGAAAAAGTCCCTAATTTCAAGAAAGCAAACTTCCATAAACTTAGAGCTATGTTTAAAGAAACTGACTGGAGCTTTTTAATTAACAATAACGACATAAATACATCTTGGAAGTTATTCGAAACCACTTACCTAAAAGCAGTGCAAGACTGCATACCATCGAAAATACGGCGTCCAGGCCATAATAATAAGCCCAAATGGTGGAATAAAGATATTTCAAACTGCCTGCTTGCTAAAAAATTTGCTAATGATAGATTAAAATCCTCACAAAATGACGAAGAACGGGTGAAATTTGTAGAGCTACGACGCAAAGCCAAAAAGTTAATTAAGCAAAGTAAAAAGACCTTAGAGTTACATATTGCGAATCAAAGTAAAACAAACCCGAAAGAATTCTATAGTTATATCAGAAAGAAAAAAGTAGTTACTTCAACTGTTGGACCGTTAGTCGATGAAAAAGGAGAATACACCAAAGACGAAGTACAAATGAGTAATGCCCTCAATACCTTCTTTGCATCAGTTTTTACAACCGAAGATCTCAGTGATATCCCTACACCATCGCCGATTCAGATTGATAATTCAGATGTTCTAAGCAATATCACCGTTACAGAGAGAGAAGTATTGAATTGTTTAGATAAACTCAAAGTAAATAAAACGCCAGGACCTGATACAATCTCGCCTAGAGTTCTAAAGGAAGCTAAGAATGAGCTCTCCAAACCACTGACATTACTATTCAATAAATCCTTGCAGTCTGGAACTATGCCTGATCAGTGGAAGCTAGCCAACGTAACACCGATATTCAAAAAAGGCAGCAAATCCCTACCCAGTAACTATCGTCCAATTAGCTTAACCTCAGTTGTATGTAAAATGCTAGAAACGGTCATACGAGACAGACTCGTAAATCACTTAGAGGAAAATAACATACTTAAAGATACTCAACACGGCTTTCGTAAAAAACGTTCCTGTTTAACAAACCTCTTAGACTTCTTCCACGATATCCTCAACCTCTACGATGAGAGTAAAGCTGTAGATATTATATACCTTGATTTTCAAAAGGCCTTTGACAAAGTTCCCCACAAACGTTTACTGCTAAAACTAAAAGCGCATGGAATACAAGACGGTGTGTTGAAATGGATAGAAAATTGGCTCAACAACAGAAAGCAAAGAGTAGTCATAAACGGTAAGGCATCTAAATGGACCAATGTAAGTAGCGGGGTACCCCAGGGATCGGTACTAGGACCAATTCTCTTTCTAATTTACATCAACGACATAGATGAGGGTCTCACCTGCACAATCTCAAAATTTGCTGACGATACAAAAATTGCAAATAGCGTACTCTCAAAAGAACAAGTTGACGATATGCAACACAATCTAGATAAATTGTCATGTTGGGCCCAAATTTGGCAAATGAGTTTCAATGCGGATAAATGTAAAGTACTACATGTCGGATACCTAAATGAGAAAGCAAACTATTCGATGAATGGCACTCAGCTTAAGAATGTAAACAGAGAAACTGATCTGGGAGTAACAATATCGAGTAACCTAAAACCGAGTCAACAATGTTCAGAAGTTGTTAAGAAGGCAAACAAAATAATTGGCTTTATAGGCAGGTCATTTGAGCATAAATCCAAAGAAGTTATCCTAACCCTTTACAATTCCTTAGTCCGCCCTCTTCTGGAATACTGCGTTCAATCCTGGTGCCCTTATTACCAAAAAGATATAAACAAGCTAGAACGAGTTCAACGTAGAGTTACCAAAATGATACCTAGCCTAAAGAACAAACCATACGAAGAGCGTCTTAGAGAATTAAATCTATTTCCTTTAACCCAGCGCAGATTAAGAGGCGACTTAATTCAAGTGTTCAAAATCATCAAAGGCATCGACAATATGAACTGTAGTAAGTACTTCACTATCGACCAATCTAATTACACACGGGGAAACGGTTGCAAAATTATTGGTAAATCTTTTAACTCGCACGAATCTAAGAATTTCTTCTTCAATCGAGTTGTCAACTTGTGGAATGGGCTTCCCCGAAACGTTATAGACTGCAGCACCGTTGATTCATTTAAATTCCGCCTAGACAAATATCTCGCATCAAACCCGCGACTGACTGCGTTTGTAAATGAATAACTTTATCCTCCCCTCAGTTACTAACCCATATGTCCCCTACTAACTTCCTAGTCCTGCCACGTTAGTGGCAGGGCAGTAGTTCCCTTTCCAATGTTCCCTTACCCACTCTAAACCACTGTTTGGACACTTGATCCTCAGTGTTTTGGAGGACAAGCAGCCTAGAAGGGTCACTAGATCTGTTGTTGCTTGATTTCCTTTGTACTCCTTTGTACTCCTTTGTACTCCTTTGTGAATACCTCTAGATCTAGCGGGATAGTAGCTAAATTGCCGACTTGCGAGTTTCGTTCTATAAGGAAGTTGGAGCTGTAGACAACGATATCTAACAGGATTTACAGCTAACATACGGTCGGTCGTAGTACATTTATACATACATAAAACCAAATTCAACATACCATTTATCCATCAGAAACGTACACTATTTTTGCATTTCTGTTTAATATCGATGTTCACGGCTCCAACTTTATTATAGCCGGAAACTCGCAAGTGGTCAATTGGCAACACTGATTCTTGGGGGGGGGGGGGGGGGGGGGCTTGGGCAACTTAGTAATCTTTGACGAGGTGGCGGGGGGGGGGGGGGAGGTAATCCTATTGGGCAACTATTAGACGATTATGTTCAGCTTAGGAAGGACCACTAGCCATAATCAGACTTTCAAACTATCTCAAACCCCCTCCACCCCACCCCCCTCTTAACTATACCACAGATCCTTCC
>JBAKBP010035683.1:0-19250 GCA_037953745.1 Lithodes maja
GTTGTAAAGTGTGAGTACTATTTCCTTATTTCGATACTTAAATTGCCTCTAAATATAGCCCAATAATTTCTGAACTTTCTTCTCTACTTCAACGCACTGCTTACATACATACAGTACATTCATAAACAATTTAAGACTGAGCGCTCCACACATTCGTGCAGTTTCAGCCTCTTGTCCTAATGGTGGCGTTCCAGGCAACCTTGTTAAGGGCTGCTTCACTTGTCAAGTTTTTGGATTTGAGATCGGCACGCATAGTCCGATCCCAGGTCTTCCTTTAAGGTTACTGCTAATCAGAACACCCAAATCCTTTTCCAAGTCAGTCACTTCCAAAGGCATTCTGAATATTAAATAGCCTGACTTGGGGTTTGCTTGGCCGATATGCATCACCTTGCACTATTCCAATTTTAGAGGTATATGCCATGTCTCTGACCATTCACACAGTCATTTGAGGTCCATCCTGAGCTGTTTGACCCCTTTGGGGTCTCTCAAATTCATTCCAAGTTTTATGTCATCTGCAAACTAGGAGATTACACTCAACAGACCAATATCTATGTCATTGACATATATGATAAACAGAAGTTGGCCAAGGACAGATCCCTGTGGAACTCCAGAAGTGGCTGCAGTCCACTCAGAAGAAACACCATTGATTACCACTTGTTGTTGTCTATCTGTTAGCCAACTTTCTATCCAATGTGTGACCTCTGAATTGATACCTAGCACACTCACTTTTGACATTAGCCTGTAATGAGGCACTTTGTCAAAATCTTTTTGAAAATCTAAGTAAAGGATGTCTATGGCTCTACTTTTGCCATACTCATTCAGGTTTTCATGGACAAATTCTAGCAAATTGGTAAGACATGATCGGTGTCGCCTGAATCCATGTTGGGAATCTGTAATTTAATTATGAATTTCTAAGTAGTCAACTATCTTATCTACTAGTATCCCTTCTAAGAGATTTACTATGATAGAAGTCAAGCTAATTGGCCTATAATTCTTGGGACACTCGTGATACCCTTTCTTAAAAATTGGGGTCACATTGGCCAGTTTCCAGTCTTCAGAGACCTCTCCATTTTTCTAGTGATTTATTGAAAATGTTTGCCAAGAAAGGTGCGTTTCATCTCGCACTTCTTATACAACTCGGCGAAGAAAGCTATATGGGCCGCATGACTTGAACCTATTTAACTTATATATTCTTTTTGGTATCTCCTCTGGGGTACATCTAATTCTGCTAAGAACTTCACCCTCATGCACTAGTCCTGGACTTGGCATGTCACTGGTATTTTCCCTTGTTAATACTGAAGCAAATAGTTGTTTAGGGATTTAGCTATATCAGTGTCAGAAGTTAGAAGTTGGCCTGTTGAGTCCTTTAGAGGTCCAATACTACTTTTGAATGGCTTCCTGATGTTCACATAGCTGAAGAACTCTTTAGGACTCTCTTTTCAGAGGGCTGCAACCCTTAGCTCTTCATTCCGCTTTGCTTCTTTTATAAGAGATTTCACTCTTCTACAGATATTTTTGAAGAAATCTAAATCTCTTTGGTCTGGACTTCTTTTGGCCTTTCTGTATGCAACCTTTCTCTTTCTAATTGCTGAAGCTATGTCACTTGTGAACCATTTTGGTATGATTGAGCCTGATTTGGTAAGTTTAGTAGGAACGAACGCAGCTTGTCGATCCATAAACTGCTGTTTGAATGAGCACCAAATCGCATTTACATTCTCACCTTCAAGTCTGATCTGGGAAAAGCTTCCCCGAAGACCTTCAAAATTTGCACAATGGAAATCTAGTTTTGCACTCTGAGGAATGGTTGGTCTGCTGCTAAAGGTGCGAAGAGAGAACCTAACTAGATTGTGGTCACTACCTCCAAGTGATTCCCCAACAGATAAGCTGGTCACACTTTTATTTTCAGTGGTGAAGACAAGATCTAGTATATTGTTCCCTCTAGTCGGCTCGGTCACTCACTGGGTCAAAAAGTTATCATTAGTAAAGTCCACAAGACGCCTATCTTCAGCTTCGACAGTTCTTGCTTCCCAGTTTACTAGGCAATTGAAGTCACCTAAGATCACACTGGTTCTACCTTCGATAACAGCACTCAGTCTTGTGTACAAAAAGTCATCCCTTTCAAAATTTTGATGTGGAGGCCTGTACACCAGAACAATCCTATATATAGAGTTACCTAGACTGAGGACTACTCCAAGCAGTTCATGTTCTGACCTGATCTTGCATTCAATTGGGTTTAGGAAATCTTTGATGTATAAAAGAATTCCGCCCCCTTCCTGCATGGTTCGGTCTTTGTGGAACATTCTATATCCAGGTATTTCAAATTTCCCAACAAAATCTCTGGTATCAGTGTGAATCCAGGATTCAGTGATGGCCACTACATCGAAGCAGTCTGTAGACAACAATGCCCGAAGTTCGGATAATTTATTCCTAACTGACCTGGCATTAAATAATACTACCTTAAGGGGATTAATTTTTTCTTAAAACCCCCTAGTTTACTCCGTTTCCCTAAGAGAAAGGGGTCTCTGAGGGTAGTGCATTTTCCTGCACACTATTTCCCTGTACACTATCAGAGGTGTTGCAATTCTCTATTTTTGGTGAATCCTCACCTGAGGTAGAAGAACCACTATCTAGTGGTCCAGAAATTGGCAACTGAGGTATAGAGTCTAGAGGGAGTTGCGAAACATCTCTCAATCTACTGGGGAACTCTGCCATTTGTTGAGAGGTATTCTTGCTCTCAGAGGGATGAACTCCTTTTGTGGGACCTATTTTTGGAAGTTTGAGATCAACTGCTGGCGAGGGTTTGCACTTTTCCTGTTGAGGGATGTTTTCTACATTTGTGCTTGCCCTCTGTAAGCTGCAAAGATGGTGATTTAGGAAATCACCAAGTTTGATTTTACCGCTAGTGCTTAAGTGCACACTGTCACAGAGATAGAATTTGCACTTCCCATAGAACTCATCAAATGGGTCCACAAATCTCACCCCTTTCTGGGTACACGTACAGGTCAGCTAACCTGCAATTTAAGCCTATTGTTTGCTGGTAGCACAATCCCTTCCATCCTAGGCAAAATACCAAGTATCATGCCTCTGTCTGTTTTGAGTCGGAGCTCATCAGCCATAGTCATGACCTCTCCTATTATTGACTCTGTGGCACCGACTTTATTTGTTATCTCGGAAGCACTTGCACCTGCGAGGCCCTTCACCTTACTCACATCTCGGTGAAACTTAACAAAGTGCGACTCTTGTCCTTTGACCTGAGAATCCCCAATCAAAATAGTTTTTGTTTCTTTGTCACTACCGAGACCAAACCTGCTTGACATGTTAAGTTTGGTCCCTTTGTTATTTGAACAATGCATAGTAGGCTTAACATTTTACTGCCCACTATGCACTTAATGATCCTTTTTTCCACTGTTCTGTGATGACTTAGGGAAGTCATATTGACTGTTGACATGGTCTAGAAGACTGAATCTATTTGAGGAGTTATCCTCATGTTACTGTCTGTTTTTTTTTTTTTTTGTATGATCTCTCTCCAACCGTAGTGAGGGTCACTAGTACTAGCTGCAGCAGGAACTGCAGCCTCGTCTGTAGTTGCTGCTTCAGATGATGCCTCCTTGTCTGGCACTACATTCTTATTTTGCTTACTTGCACCTGCATGACTTGTGCTGGTGTTTGAAGGAACAGCTGCCACTCTCTCAATAGCTTCACTTCTAAGACTATCTATTACCTCTTTCAGCTCTTCTATTTTTGTTTTCCTTCAGAAACTTTGTTTGTTAGAATTATATTTTCTGTATCTCTTTGCTTAAAGTTTTCCTTAATCCCAGCTACCTCATTCATGAGTTTGCCTTCTATCTCACAAAAGAGACAGAGAATATCATGGTGGTTGCTGGCATATGCACCTTCTTTGAAGTCGATAAATCACTTTAGCTTCTTGCACTTAGCACAAGTTGCTTTGAGTTTTGTATTACCAGTAAATGACATGGTTTTGTTCTAACAGTTCAAATACTTTGTAAAGGCTTCTAACTTCAAAGAAAACTAATGACCAATACAATGCTATGAAAAGGGGATTGGTGGTGAATTATTCCCGCGTCAGTCATCCGCATCGGCCTATTAGTCAATGGTGTTCGTTCTGTTCTAGATTCTGACTTTGTTATGCCTGCCACACTAAACCAAATGTCTCCCTGAGGTCCGACAGTCCCAACGTGCCGCAGCTCCACACTGAGCACACTCGTGTCCTAAAAACATTGATTTTCAAAAAGGAGTGACAGCGATAACCTGAATCTTTACTAGGTACTACTAACCACTTTCAAACGGCAAGACTCTAGAATCAAGTGATCAAGGAATATTACGCTTATTCCAGTAGACAAACCTGGGTATTTTAGTTGGCCTGGCAATCAACACGGCAGTAAAGCTTTCTCACCTAAGAGCAATCCAGTCAGATGCACCATAGAACGGTAACAGGACTGGTCAAGCATTACACGTTAGGAGTGGGCTTAAAGGGGCACTGCAGCCACACTCCATATATCGGTCCCCACCGCCTGGAATTTCTCCAATTCCAGTCTTTCATAACCTGTAAGCGTTAAATGGTGTTATTTATAGAGGTGTCCAAAGCCTCTCTTCCCACACATGGGGTAGCAGTAGGGTACTTAATATAACTGTAAGTTAATTATGTGTATGTGTAAAAAATAGATAAGAAGTCTTATAACTAGACCTATAGGAAAAGTCGGAGTAGATGTAGCTCGGATTCGCAGGACGCTACTCCCTAAAAGACGGGCTAACCCCGTCTCTCCTACGAGAAAGAGAGAGGGGGAGAGAGACAGATGGGGAAATAAATCATAGTGAACAATCTAAAATATAGAAAGAAATGGGCAGCGCTGGGAGAACACCATAAAGGCCACAGAAACGATAGAGATAACATCGATATACTGTACACGTACACGGGACAGGATATATTGTTAGTGTTTGGATAATTATGACATGGGATGATAGACAACACATTACAGAGCGTGGTGCAGAAAATGTATCTAATAATAACTGTCTTGATGGGGTAATGGTTAGAGTGTGTAAGTTTTGCTTGAGATATTCCAGCTACTAATCCTGGGTGAATCACATTCTTTCATAAATTCACTTGGGGGTTATTGGTGTTAAGAACGATGTTAACAAAATTAATAAGAAATACACAATACAATTAAAATAACATATCTAAAATGATCTTACAATCCATTCATATATTATTACAACTGTCTTGGTGGTGTAATGGTTAGAGTGTTTAAGATGTGTATGTGGTATCCCAGGTTTGAATACCGGGAGGATCACATGTTTTCATAAATGTAATTGGGAGGTGTTTGGCGTTGGCAGGTAAATATATTTATTTGATTTTACAACCATATTTGAACCCTTTGAGGATCATGACGCATTTCTATAGTGTATTATGGCTATCATTAGACGATTGTATTTAGATTGTCAAGGGTATATGGAAGTCAGAGGGTTAATTGGATTTTTGTTTACCCTTTTCGTTCCCACATATTCTTCCGAAGCTGTATACAATTGTCAAAAGATAGCCAAATCAAACTGTCAAAACGCGTTATGAACCTCAAGGGGTCAAAGTGATCGCTCTTACTGCTTAGTGGTTACGTGATACATTCCTCCTGATCTTCCATCCTTTACCCCCCACTGTAACCTCCTCCGTCTTTTCCGTTTCCTCCTCCTTCAACAATCATCCATTGTCAAAATTCCAGTAGCCTCACTATCAAAATGTTATGCTAATATGGTAGATTAATTCGCACAGTTCGTCTACCTTGAGGTAAAGCAACACACGCAATGAAATATATATATATATATATATATATATATATATATATATATATATATACAGGGTGTTCCAGGAGGAAAGGGCATAACTTTGGGAAATAATAAAACAAAATATTCAAAGCCTAAAATGTTACATAAGAAATATTCCAAATCTCAACCAGTAAAGAGATATTGCATGTTGAAAATAGCATTTTCTTAAGTATTTCCACATAAGGGTGGCCTATCTGTCCTAGTACCTACCACACCTCCATCTAACTGCAGTTATTTTATCATGTTATTGTATAGATAATATAATTCTGTAAGTTGCAAAATTATTATAGATATAATAGCTCACTTTGGACCAGTTGGAAACTATCTGGCATGGAAGAGTTCATTTCAGTGAGGCGGGGAGGACACTATATAAAACCTTCAATATTTTTTTGACGTTGAGATTTGGACTTTTTGTTATGGAACATTTTAGGCTTAGAATACCCTGTTTTATCATTTCCCAAAGTTATGCCCTTTCCTCCTGGGACACCCTGTATATATACTGTATATATACTGTATATATACTGTATAATACAGGGTGTTTTAAAACAACACTGCCAGAGTATGATGACCACATTGATAAAAATATATAATACACATATTTCTATTCTATTTTTACCAATAATATATTGTAACGGAGATAAATGGTTATTTAGAAATGTAGCAATACAGGGTTCTGAGCTCAGCACAAAACATATGATACATAATATGAATGATTACCAAGTAAAAAAGGTAAAGAGGAGATATCTAATGACCTAATGACATATGAATAATTACAAAATCAAAGTAAAATAAAATTGGTAATGATATTTTGCAATTAGAAGAAAACTTCTAAGTATTATAATCCAAGTAGCGTAAAAAGATATGCACCATTTGTAATGATGACCAAGAGGTAAAATAATGAATCTCAAGTCTGGGTCAGGTATCCGAACACTGCTATAGGTAATTTAATCGTTCGTGAAACTGTTTGAATGGGGAAAAATTGTTCCTGCGCAATTTACTGTTTCAATACAAATACCTCATTACGTTACTATTATCACAGAGTACTAACGAAATATGTCTATCAGTTTTATGGTTGTCGTTTGACGATTTTACGTAGCTGTAGACATACAAGTATACGGTGTTCACTAATGAATATTTAAAATCATCTAATGGTACCCAAAACAAACAATTTACGTCACTTGGACTTAACGAGTATAAAATAACAAAGGCAGAGACACACCTAAATAACGACAATCCATATTTATGTGATATTATAAGGTAAATAAAATCACTATGACAGAAGAAGATAGCACCATGGCCGAGCAGATGAATAAACACATGAGAAGATTCGTTATGACTCCAAAGCTTCGAAGAAAAACTCGAACTGGGATGGGAGGCAAGAGGTAGGCTATTTGGGGGGGAGGGGGGACACTAGCCCGTGTTCGGATTATAGCTCATACCTTGGTGTCACTAATTATTTTACTCTATGCGGTTTAAATCATTAATGGTATATTATTTTGCATTTTGTCCTTAGATAATCTTCTTCGTTATTGTATTTACTAATTAGAAGATTAGGTCTGGCAGTGTTGTTTTAAAACACCCTATATATACATATATACATATATACATATATATACATATATACAGTATACTGTATACCGGTTAATAATGACATAATAGTTGCATATGGCTGGATTTGTATCATCAATCTTAGCAATTGTAAGTATTATACCACAACATGGTCCAGTCACCCCTGGCAGAGAACGGGCACAATATAGTTCAGTACCCCCGCAGATCTACAAATGTTTAAATCCAGTTGTTACAAACATTTTATGAATGGAGGATGACTTTAGGCACGTGGACCTTTTGGTTTTATCTGTGTTTTTCCTTCCTCCGGTTCATTGTCTCTTAAAAAAAAAAAAAAAAAAAAAAAAGATAGGAGCAAATCCCTCCACAACAACAGCAGCTCCCCCAAAGGCCTCCCCCGCATCCAAAAGGCAGTGCCTGGCAACAGGAGGGCCAGATGTGATGTCACCAGCCTAGCTCGACGACGGATTTGCTGGAATGACTGCCGGCCCCACCAATCACGCCGCCGTGACGTCATCAACCAGCGGCCATTCTGATTGGTCACTGGAGGGCATCCAACGACATATGAGGATAATCCTTTCACTACTCTCCCCCCTACCCTCCTTGCCGAGACCAGAAGGACCTATAGCCCCAATAGGAAATACATGTACTGTATACATGCCCTTCTTCCATGCACTCTCCCTAGGGCCAGTTCTACTATACCTAGAAACTAGATAGGTACTCTGATGAGGCAAGGGAAGGTATCTCATCTCCCTTCCTGAGATCTAAGTGCTCCCTAGCCTCAAGGTGCTAACTGGCCCTAAAGAGTGTTGTCTGACCTCTTGCAGTGTTGTCTGACCTACATACCTGCAACAGCTAATGCCGACCAGGTAAAACACCCAACGTGTTATCTGGCCCTAAAGAGTGTTGTCTGACCTCTTGCAGTGTTGTCTAACCTACATACCTGCAACGGTTAATCCCGGCCAGGTAGAATCCTAGGTGCCTCCCGGCCGCATATTCCAAAACTTTGTACTAATAACGCACCGAGAGTAATTAGAACCAATCAGAGGGCGCAGTGACAGTGACGTCACCCACGGGGAGAAGCCTATCTGTCTGTTTCTCTCTCTCTCTCTCTCTCTCTCTCTCTCTCTCTCTCTCTCTCTCTCTCTCTCTCTCACACACACACACACACACACACACACGGCGAAAACACAGGCACAACACACGTAGAGGCATACAACATGGCATGAACCTAAAGCTAAATTGACTGGCTTCTCCCAATTAACGGCTACCTTTGTTAGTGTGGACAATCCGAAGATATTAAGAAATGTTGAAATAAGTGTTCATATCTATCAGGGAACTATCGAAAAGGTAAATCTAGTTTGAAATTGTCCGTACATATATGACAACTAGGTCAAAGTTAAAATGGTGATATAATGTGGAACGAAAAAACAAACATAGGTGATGATTAGAGATCAGTTGTCAGAGTTAGAGGGGATGAGATAGGTGTTCATATGGGTAAGTGGGATTACAAAAAGGTACATGATTGATGTACTGAAGCTCAGTGATAGTGAGAGAACTCCAACAAATGTTTCAAATTGGATAGATTTCATTTCAGAAAATATATATATCCATATAATATATCCATATAAATATCCATATTAATATTATACTTTGCCTCAATCAACTATTATTTCCTTGTACACCCACTATTGTATCTCTCAACACATCCCCCTCGGCACATCGGGACCCCGCAACACACGGTGTAGTTTATGCAACTCTCTTCAATAGAAGTTGGTATATCAGTAAGTATTGCATTTATACACTTGAAATTATAATAATATATCCTTATCAGGTAATTGCATTAACGTTTTCATTTTAGCTATTTTCAGACGAATTTATTCAGATTAGAAATAGTCCGGGCAACCTGTGGAAATTTAGGGGGTAACCCAAAACAAATTGCAATAGTTTTCAAACAATTTTGTATTACTTCTATAGGCATGTGACCATATAATTTTCAAAAGTTTACCAAAATCTATTTGGTGGATCATACTTTGTATAAGCTCAGTTTACCCCTACCCCCTAAAATTCCTAAATTCTGCTTTTGCGCTCATTACAGACTTGAATAGATGTTTCCAACCAATTGTATTTTGTATCAAACCCATAAAATAGTTATGAAGACATGGTATTCAATCTTTTTATGTCATTAAATGTTACCTTAGCTGCTCCATGACCTTCCTTAAACACATTTTAAGTA
Source organism: Lithodes maja (assembly GCA_037953745.1). NCBI lineage: Eukaryota > Metazoa > Arthropoda > Malacostraca > Decapoda > Lithodidae > Lithodes > Lithodes maja. The sequence continues at coordinate 9,638 of JBAKBP010035683.1, forward strand.
CACTTTACTGACGTACACTGATACAAAAATGTGACATTAAAGTTCCTCTTCTTCTGAATCATTATCAGGAGGCAATGTTTGAGTGTTTGAGCATACTCCCCAACAGTCACTGCAAGCAACTGAGCAATCTAGTCCATTGCGTTTGCAGGTGCACCGTAAACTGTAGCAGCCAGTTTTACAGGAACAGCGGATGCCTTGTAGTAGTTCTTGGGGGGCTGGAGGATTATCAGTCAGAATGGGCCCCATTTTCTCTTCACTAATCTTCCAACCCCATAGTTCTGGAGGAACATTTTGACCATGGCCCAGCCAAGCTTGCACCTGTTGGTAGACACGCAGGCTGTGGTACTTAGCAGCAGCTGATGTTGGAGGTAGAACACGGGGTTCAACTGCTGCAGTGCTGCTTGTCGTCTTCTCATAAAACCTGCGGAGCCTCATGCTGTCAAGGTCTTCATCTTGATCACCATTGTATATGGAGACAAGGGCATGGTTTCCAGCTTTGATTACATCTTCCATCTTTGAATTTGAATCCATGAACACCGCTGCTTGTCTGGAGAAGAAGATGTCACCCTTCAGTTTTGAAATTGACTTATTCTTTCCGATGCCATGCAGCCTGGATGTGGTGTCACAACCCAGAACAGCGTGAGCAAATAGAATGCTGCTGTAGACAGTGCTCCCCAGGTGACACCTTGTAGCTTCTATATTCCAACACCTCTGACCCTTTTTGCTTTCCCTTTTGACATTTGGTTGGAACCATATGTTGTACTTGGCATGGCCAGCATGATGAATCAGAAGAATCAAGATGTCTGTGTCATCTGCAATCACAATAGTATTGTTCTTTTCTGCACATTCCACAGCTGCCTCTACTACTAAAACATCAGCATCACCCTTGGCATGCAGAACGTCATAACCCACTGCCTCAGGTCTGCTCCCTAGCATGTTGATGAACCTTTGTTTGTTCTGCGAGTTTGACAAAAATTCTTCTTTCTTGGTCTGTAGGGCCATTGTTGCATCAAAGAGCACTGCAGCACCAATGCAGCCACCACTTCTTCTTGTATATGTACTGTCCTTGGTACTAGGGGAGTCAAAGTAGCCATCAAACACAACAGTGGCTCTCCCATACCTGTGAATGCCATATGTAGTGTATGCTTTCACAATTTCATCCCAGGCAGATCCCTTTGTCCAGGGGATTCTGTGAAGGAGAGCACCTCCATCAAGGACAAACTGAGCCTGGTCTGGTGGTTTGGGGGCTGCCTCAATTGTAGAATACCACAGACTGTCTGCTAAGCTGGCTTTGTTGGCAGGTCTCATCATATGTGGTGACTCAAACATTGCAGGTGGGTAGGAGCAGAGTTCATATTTGAATACCTCAGTTAGGTCACCACATCTAGTGCCTGCTGTTACCAGATGCTGGAAAAGTAGTAAGGGGTCCACATGTACTACATCATCTCTAATCTTCACTGAGGTTTTTGTGTCCATTGTTATTGCCTGGTTCTTCTTGCGGAATGTGTAGTCGGCTACCTTTTGGCCTGTCATGGATTTCAATATGTGTCGCAGTTCACTGTTGCATGTGCATTTACACCAGTGGCTATGTTTTGCAGAGTTGGTGGTCCAGCAGTGCTGAAGGGATTTCTTGGAGCCAGGTATTGCAAGAGGTTTTGCACATCACTAGAGTCCTTGTTCATCCTTGCTCTGCTGGTCTCTTTGTGATGTTCACTGGTGGTGAATGTCTCACCAGTGCAACAATACATTTTATCATTGTTTGAGGTAAGGCAAAATATCCATTTAGAATACAAAAACATTTTTTTTTTAAATTATTAAATGTGAACGTGTTATATTCTTGCATGTGTTTTTCGAATAAAAAAAATGGGTCAAGATCCGCCTTAAACTATTCAATCACATTAATATTCACTTCAAATATTTAAAACACAATATAAATAATGATTGGCTGCATTAGTACAACATCTAAAATACCATTGGCATTGATTTGGACACCCTCTTACCCTTTCAATTACCTTTTGTAATCGTGTTGTGCCTCAATTGTAGAATACCACAGACTGTCTGCTAAGCTGGCTTTGTTGGCAGGTCTCATCATATGTGGGCCGGGTTAACTATCCCCTTAAAAAATATGTTCCACCAATTAGATTTTGGTAAACTTTTGATTTTTGAATTACTTTATAGCTAAGGAAACATAAAAAAAAGTTTCGAAACTATTGCAATTTGTTTTGGGTATAACCACATATTGCCCGGACTAAAGGGACATCTGTTATACAAGTGTTTACAAATTACCGCCACCCTTTCAGTATTACATACTGACGCCTCTTTCTTCACATTATTCAAGCTATCATTAGACGATTTTATGCAGATTAGGAGGGTCCTTCAAATCAAAGAGGTAAAGTTCTAAAACTCCTATATAATGATAATGTCGGACAGCTTGGGAGAGAGGTATCCTGACCAGGATTCGAACCCACTCAACCCAGGTGAGTGGTGAGTCTACTGATAGCCATCATAAAAGGAAGTAATGCGTCCTCACATACTGAACAGTTATTACGTTGTGAATTAGCACGTTGGGGAGTGTCATCGTAATACATACAAGTAAAAAAAAATCCATATCAAATGTAACTTCGGAAAATCCGAGCCACGCGTTTGCCTTCTCAGTATAATCATAATTATTTGTTTTGCTTAAGAAGATAGTTTGTTCCTCTTTCGAGTCCTGTGCATTTTTGTAAAGCTAATAAATATTGTCTAATGGTAGTCTGAGTTAAGAAGATGTGCTATTACTGAAGGGTTAACTTACGATATTGTTTAACCCTTTCACCATCATTACGTAATTTTCATCATATGCTGGTTACCATTACATGATTTCCGTTAGTATATAATCTACCTATACGATACAAATGGGTATATACGATCTCAATAACCCCACTTAGTAATATAGCTTCATCTTTAACTGCATAAAATAATCTTGCTGTTATGCCAAGGTTTTTACCGGGTTTGTATTGGGATTTGGTAGGTTCTACTTAACTGGAGAAGTCAAAATCATAAAACACATGCACAGAAGGAGTAAAGGGTAAAACATAACACTGCATACATCATATTAATAACTTTAATTGGTAACTCACTAGACAGAACAATAAGACTTATTTATACATTGAACAATGGTTATATACATCTAATTATATTAGCCTTGCACGGACGAGGATCCACGAGGGAAATAGGAATATACTTGTCTCTCTCTCTTTCTTACTATGCGCTATACACCTTAATTCACTGGTGTATGATATACTTTACTTTATTTTCTTTAGTGCTTTATCTCGTATCTCATATTGATGAGAAGACACATACTTATGTTCAACTAGGTATCTCAGGTTTATCACTAGTATCATAGCACAAATGAGAAATACAATATACTTAATTACACTGGTACATTAATACAACAGAGTCCTAGGAGTGACTATTTTTTTCAAGTATTTCACCTGGTCCCACTGGTGCGAAAATAAAACAGAATCCTACGAGTGACTATTTTTCTTGAGTATTTCACCTGGTCGCACTGGTGTGAGAATAATACAGAGTCCAATGAGTGGCTCTATTTTCCTAAGTATTTCACCTTAGTGCACTGGTGTATGAGAGGAAGGTATTTTTAGTAACACTCCTAATCTAGCACTTGAAGGCTGGAGTGATGAATACAGTCTGGGTAGAGATGAGAGTGGTGAAGTTTGGTCGTTTAGTTTTCGTCGAGCCGCTTAGGTGGCCCTGCCGTGTGGATGGTGTAGTTTGGGATACAGATGGATTAGTTGGTTTTGGGTCTTAAATGATAGCTCCTTGATGTCATGACATAGGGCACTTTCATCGGACTAACGCGAGCGTGAGCGAGGACATGTCCTGGGCTACTAGTGCTCGTCTAACCTGACCGTTATACTAATCGTTGATGAAGTTCCGTTTTGGTACTCTTTACGTGAAGTCTTTAATACAACGTCTCTAGTGTCATGACACAGTGACAGGGTATCGGGCTAATGCGAGGAGATAGTAAGATCATGAAGTTACTAGTTTCACTCATCTGCAACTGACCGTTATAAGAGGTTCAAAGAATTCAGGTTCGGTGTTTGGACCTTTTTACTGTAAGTGTGCTTGACCATGGTGTTGGACTGATATAGTATGGACTTCTATTTGTAGAGTGCCGTTATTTAGACGGTGTCTCACAAAGCCCGAACTATTTGAAAGACCTTTACCATGGCAAGTATCTTTCTGTAGTTGTAAAACGGTTTTGGCAAAGGAAGTAAGGTGGGGACATGTCCTTGCAGTTATGCTTCTAATACCAAAGGTGCAGCCAATTAGGGATCTTATTATTAAGCAATATACCATGGCATGTGATAATAGTAATTCCTCAATAGGTAAAATAACTCCTCAGACCTCGAAAGATATTCACCATGGCTTCAATTCTTTCCTTGAATGGGAGGGTAATTTTAGGACTTGATTGCTAACATGTCAGTTTATCAAGCCCCAGAATTGCTTACTTTACCATGGTTTTCGTCAGGGTAGCAACGACTTCGGCTGAGATGTCCCAGGTCAAGTGTGCGGAGGTCAGAAGGTCATAAGTACAGGAGGGTGTATTCTGGGGGGATTAGGTAGACCCCCTAGAAGTTTGTGGGCAGGTGAGTAGGCCTCTGCGTGGAAGAACGGCGCAACTGCTCCTTGGTGGTGTACCTGTGTTGGTCCTTGTGCCTCTGACTGTACACTATTTTCTTCTTATTAGCCTCGTGGTTATTGTTGGAGACTGGAAATGTCTTGCCTGGCGTGGTTGGTATAGCAGGATTTATGGTGGCAATCCTGGTGTTTCGTCTGGTATGGTGTAGTGGTGTACAGGTAGATTCTGGGCGGCCATGTGTTGATGGTTGTGCTGTGGTATTGATGTCCTTCCTTGGTTTTGATGACACGTGTGTTTTCCGTGGTGGAGGTGAACTTTCTTTCTCTGTGTTGGTCTTCTGCGCCTTGTTTTTGTTGTCGCTTTTCCTTGTTGCATAATTGTTGAGTGCGGGTATTCTTTGGTTTAGTTTCTCCTTTGTTGAATTTGCTTCGTTTTCCTTGGTGTGTGTGCCTTCTTGTCTCGGTTATATTAGTCTCCCCTCCTTCTGGTTCTTTCCTTTTTCCTTGTGATTATTTCGGATATTTTATTTGCTTTAGCCAACATCAGAGTTAAACAAGCATCATAGTGCTGAAAGGGAAATTAAGGGGGGATGGTCGTATTTATTTGTTCATTTACATATATTTTTATCATTTGTTTAGTTTCCTCCCTAGACCTCCCTCAAGCTTAAAAAATCAAAAAAACAAGGCCCTCCTTGTACATTGTTCGATATAAAAAACGGCCGGTTCCTCTTAAATTACAGGCTCGCCAAGAAAAAATTGACTACTAAATGACACGAAAAGTCTTAATAATGACAAAGAAGTTAGGCGAAAGGTCTTAAAATCACCAAACTAATCGACCAAACGTCATAACATCTGAAAACTAATGGGACTAAATACGAGGAAGAAGTGGGGCCAGAAAAATGACCTATCTCCCCATAAAACACAGTGGCTGTGTATTCAACTACCACACATCCCTGCCCATTCCCTCCCTTCCAAAAGTGTTAAACGAAAGCAGAGTCTATTATTTTGTAACTCAATTATCGGTACTGTTTGTGCAAAGGTAACATTTTAGTTTATGGTTCAAATGATGTGTTTGGCAGTGATGAAATAGCCAAAACAATGCACTTTCATGTAAAACAAATTGTATTCCTTCTAATATTGATTCAAGTTTTCAAAAAAATAAATACAAAAATAAAAATGCGCTGGTTTGACACTGCTCCCTTCATCCCAGCCCCAACCCTCAGCTCTTGTTCGTTCAGTGTACTGTGCTGTGGTTCTCAGCTTATGGGGAGGTTTTTAGTTTGTTCACTAGACCTCCATCAAGCTCGCAAAGAAAAAATCGACACCTAAATGGCATGAAAGGTCCTGAAATTAACAGAAATGAGGCAAAAGTTCTTAAAATCGCCAAACTAATTGGGCGAACGCCTTAAAATCTTAAAAGCAATGGGGCTAAACATGAGAGAAAAAAGGGTCCAGAAAAAAATCCCACCAATGGAAATCTCCCCTTAATTAAATGACATACCGGTCAATATAATGAGAAAATATATAATAGTATGAACTTCAGTTATGAGATCAATAATATACAATAACGGCACCTATGCTTACATTATTAACTTAACCTTTTCCGAATACAATGCCACATTCTTCTATTTTATTCTGACAATTAATAACAGTTGTTATTAATATTATAAACAGTCTAGCGATTTAAAAATATATATCTTCCGTTTTGATTGCCAATTCCTTCCTTAGCGGTGTAAAATCCATTAGTGTTATAAATAATAATATAACAAAATAATATATAATACGAACACACCGAACACACCGAACACACCGGGTTATATGTTCTTTATCCGCAAATTCGTTTATGTTGGTGATTTGAAACATATTTAAGCCCTTCAGCACCATGACGTAATCTTCGTCATATTTTGGCTACCATTAGACGATTTACATTACCTTATAATCTACCTCTAAGGCTCAAAGGGGTAAACACGATCTACAAAAAAAAAAAAAAATCGAGTTTAATAGGTCCTTCGTAAAATGTATAAAATCGAGTTTAATAGGTCCTTCGTAAAATGTATAAAATCGAGTTTAATAGGTCCTTCGTAAAATGTATAAAATCGAGTTTAATAGGTCCTTCGTAAAATGTATAAAATCGAGTTTAATAGGTCCTTCGTAAAATGTATAAAATCGAGTTTAATAGGTCCTTCGTAAAATGTATAAAATCGAGTTTAATAGGTCCTTCGTAAAATGTATAAAATCGAGTTTAATAGGTCCTTCGTAAAATGTATAAAATCGAGTTTAATAGGTCCTTCGTAAAATGTATAAAATCGAGTTTAATAGGTCCTTCGTAAAATGTATAAAATCAAGTTTAATAGGTCCTTCGTAAAATGTATAAAATCGAGTTTAATAGGTCCTTCGTAAAATGTATAAAATCGAGTTTAATAGGTCCTTCGTAAAATGTATAAAATCGAGTTTAATAGGTCCATCGTAAAATGTATAAAATAGAGTTTAATAGGTCCTTCGTAAAATGTATAAAATCGAGTTTAATAGGTCCTTCGTAAAATGTATAAAATAGAGTTTAATAGGTCCTTCGTAAAATGTATAAAATCGAGTTTAATAGGTCCTTCGTAAAATGTATAAAATCGAGTTTAATAGGTCCTTCGTAAAATGTATAAAATCGAGTTTAATAGGTCCTTCGTAAAATGTATAAAATCGAGTTTAATAGGTCCTTCGTAAAATGTATAAAATCGAGTTTAATAGGTCCTTCGTAAAATGTATAAAATCGAGTTTAATAGGTCCTTCGTAAAATGTATAAAATCAAGTTTAATAGGTCCTTCGTAAAATGTATAAAATCGAGTTTAATAGGTCCTTCGTAAAATGTATAAAATCGAGTTTAATAGGTCCTTCGTAAAATGTATAAAATCGTCTAGTTTAAGCCAGAATCCAAATAAAAAAAAAATGCGTCATCGTGCTGAATGGGTTAAATATCATCATCTTTCATCATATAGGAATACACATTTTATTCACATGGTTATTACAAGAGGTCAACGTTCAATGAAAGGGTTAATATTGAGACAAATTACCGCTATGATGGTAACAAGCTCACGACCAAGCTCATTTACAATGGTTTATATCAATTAATTTCATAAAATATGTTAGATTTGGTCGTGACAAACGAATATAGATAACTAAATCGCTGCATTCGTCATATACGTATTTTAGTTCAATAAATTAAAACAATACCTATAGTGTCCTATCAGTCAATAACAAGCGTTCTATCACACATCCCAGTTTGATTGGAGAACAACCCCCCCCCCCCCCCCCCCCAACTCCCACCCCATTCCCACAAATATCAAATGCTGCCAAATGCCTCCAGCCGATTGGAGACACTTTTGTCCGGATCTATACAGTCCCTCATACACATTCGTGGAGCTTCCTGTTTTTCTTTGTATGCAAGTATAACTCGGGAAAGGAATTTATGAGTATGTTTTGCTATACATCAACTACCAAATTATATATAGTATTGATTGGCAAGCAAGTTCCATCCAAAATTCAATTCACATAGGTATAATTGCATAAAGATAAACATTGGGGATTCACGAATTTATATAAATGACTGTACGTGGGCCTCTTACATAGGCATGGAGAATCCGACAATGTTTGTGTGTGTGAAGTGGGATGAACCAGGATTAAGCTTAATGTCATGTCATAAGAAGGAATTAGAGTCAAGTTAACAGCAACAATAATTATATAAAATATGCTACAATATCCATCTTATATCTCAACTTTTGTATCAATTTTAATTGGATTTTACTTCACTCGAAGGAAAGTGAAATGAATAGCTAAGAGGGAATGAGTAAATAGCTAAGAGGGAATGAGTAAATAGCTAAGAGGGAATGAGTAAATAGCTAAGAGGGAATGAGTAAATAGCTAAGAGGGAATGAGTAAATAGCTAAGAGGGAATGAGTAAATAGCTAAGAGGGAATGAGTAAATAGCTAAGAGGGAATGAGTAAATAGCTAAGAGGGAATGAGTAAATAGCTAAGAGGGAATGAGTAAATAGCTAAGAGGGAATGAGTAAATAGCTAAGAGGGAATGAGTAAATAGCTAAGAGGGAATGAGTAAATAGCTAAGAGGGAATGAGTAAATAGCTAAGAGGGAATGAGTAAATAGCTAAGAGGGAATGAGTAAATAGCTAAGAGGGAATGAGTAAATAGCTAAGAGGGAATGAGTAAATAGCTAAGAGGGAATGAGTAAATAGCTAAGAGGGAATGAGTAAAGAGACTAATACCGAGCCAGAGAATGACTAAGTGGATAGTGGCCAGTTTGTTGGTCGATTGATTTATATATTCATTTATTTTTTAGTTTCCTCGCTAGACCTCCATCAAGCTTAAAAAACAACTCTCTAGACCCGGTAGAAAAATGCCCCGGCCGCAGGCCAGTTCGTCTAAAAATGGCACGAAAGGTCTTCAAATTGACAACGAAATTGGATGAAAGGTGTTAAAATCGTCAAACTAATGGACCGAACGTCTTTTAATCTCAAACCAAATATGCTTAACATGAGTGAGAAGAGGGTCCAGAAAAAGCGACTACCTCCCCATTAATTGGGAGAGGGTTGACGAACCTAAGGGCTGGAACTAATGTGTGATTCAGAGTTTGTGAATTGAGGGTGTTAGTGAGGCATTACCGGGGTAATTGGTGATCAATCTTGACAGAGTGCAAGATCCAAGAACCTACTAATTGCCTGTGTCAAGGACGAAACACTATGAATGATCTATTTTGTCTGTGTTGGGGTGGCTGGTGGATAAGACAATATCAATGTAATGCCTTAAGTTATTGAGATACATTGCAATACTGAAATGAAAGGCCTAGGACGAGAGTGAACCAAAACTGTATTCCTGGTTTGAGGAACGTACCGTACACATCATTGCAGGCTTACATTTTATTTGCTCTGTTTATACCAATAAGATCTACCAATGTTAAAATGAAGGTAC
>JBAKBP010035684.1:0-19248 GCA_037953745.1 Lithodes maja
TGTAACCCCCCCTGCCTGAGTACCCCTTGGTTAACCCCTTCACCACCATGACTGATTTTCGTCATATTCCGGTTAACATTAGACGATTTTCTTTAGCTGTAGGACTCAAAGGGGTAAATACGATCTCAATAAATCCTCTGACTAATGTAGGACCTTTTAAGAACGCATAACATTGTCTAAGTTAAGCCAGAATCTAAGGTAAAAAAGTCGTCATGTGTGCTGAAGGGGTATAACGATCCTCGACGCCTCCTGACCCGACCCGTTTACTCTTGCCCTTCCGTGGTCCATAAGGTTATAACACCCACCCACAGCACCACCGGGAACGAGCTTTACATGGTCATTAGATACACTCATTCCCCTTAACTCCCACGATGTGTTAGTACTGTATCGCCGTAACCCCTTCCTAAGTAGGGGTGAACGGTGATGGTTTGTAGAGGGAAGATGCTCAAGTCTTCCAGCAGTTACCACCCTCAAGCCCTTGTTACTTCTTGTGCTCTCTATCACCTCTACTACAAGCCATTCTTCCCGCCTATTAATCAAACTTTTTATCTACTAGCTTAATATGTTAAACTAAATGCACGTTTGGGTAATGTTTATTTCAGTTATGCAGTATACTTTTTGCACTACCCCAACATTATTGACATGCTTTAAAAGAAAGCGAAGAATACACCACCAGAAAAAAAACCAATCTTACCATATCCACTCTTCTCATACAAGAAGGGAACATCAACCACCCGGGCGACCCAAGGACACGACAAGACGGCTCCAGAAAACAACGGCCCATCAGCCGCCCGCCTCCAGGGTTCATGCGTGTCCATCTGTCCAGCAACACATTCCCTACTGATTCCCACCAAATGGATAACACTAACTGCCCTGAACAAACCATTGGGTAGTCAATTACCACCTCTGCCCATTGCCAAAATAACTCTATTATGAACTCTGCACAGATGAACGTCTGGTCAGCACCTGCTAAGCAATCTGGTCAACACGCTAGGCTGTATTAACAGCACCACTCAGGATTTAGTTAGCACCCCAAGCTGCATTACTAGCACTGTAAAGCACCTGGCTGGCATCTTTGCTTTTCCATGTGAAACTGTAGAATTATCTTCAGATGACGAAAGTGGCGAGATCAGCCAATGAGTTACGCACCATCTGTGCCGTCACCACTGCCAGCCCAGGGAGATATCCAACACCACCAACATAGCCACAAGCAGTACCAATGCTCGAACCATCACATCCTACACAGAGGAGACTACACATCATCTAGGGCATCATTATCTGAGACCTGTGGTGAGATATATCACAAAAGGACATCAAGCCTAACTTATGTCTTACCATTGGAGAATAAATGAATAACCCTGACGAGTGTAATAATTGAACCCTATCCAAGCACCTAATATATATATATATATATATATATATATATATTCTGACATACGGAGCCCTGTATGTTAATTTAAGAGTTAGAATTAGAGTTGAAGGAGTGTCAAACTACCCAAGCGGCGAAGCAGACTAGCGAGCGAACTAGCGAGTGGGAAACCAGCTCGTCCGCATACCAGCAAACAAGCCTTCACACCTGCGTGCGTCATAGGGGACCCTGCAAACTACTTCGATGACCCGACGCTATGACGTATGATCGACGCCAGGAGACTCCATTGGACCACGTAACTCGAGGAGCTGTGATTGGAGCGGGCACTACCCCCCGCCTCCTGATTCGTTCCTACACCATCATTGTTTAGCATATAATACGCCTAACGGCCTTATTGGGCTATCCTTAGTTGGAATTATGCAAGGCTGGTACATGTCATATTTGTAACAAACTATGTGGTACCAACTCTGTAAATTGCTAACTGAATAAATATTATTATTATTATTATTATTATTATGACCCGAGTAGTGGGCATTCAAATCAGTCTCATTTGGAGTTGGGGAAGGTGAACTTGCAGCTGGAGGAAGACGGGGTGAAGTATTATAATGGGTTTGTGACTGTCAGTCAGATTATATAAGTGTGTGTTAAGTGTGTTCGGTGTAAACACTTACGTTATGTTGGTTAGTGAGATATGTGATTGGGACGTTAACGCTACTATTCTGTACTTAACTATTTGATTGGGAATTAACGTTAACGCTACTATTTATGTACAAAGGAGTATGTACTTAACTATTTGATTGGGAATTAACGTTAACGCTACTATTATGTGCTTAACTATTTGATTGCGAATTAACGTTAACGCTACTATTTATGTACAAAGGAGTATGTACTTAACTATTTGATTGGGAATTAACGTTAACGCTACTATTATGTGCTTAACTATTTGATTGCGAATTAACGTTAACGCTACTATTTATGTACTTAACTATTTAATTGGGAATTAACGTTAACGCTATTATTATGTACTTAACTATTTTAGTTGACTAACTTGTGGACTAAAGCAACTCTTTAAGTAATTGGGTTATGATGAAAGTAATACTATTGTTTTATATTAATACTTACGAGTTCTTTCATTTTCTTTTAATTAAGCTTACATTGCTTAACGGTGCTTAGTACGGTGATGCTATTGTCTCATATTTAGTAATATCGCCTTAGACTAACATGGCTGTGTTAATATTACTTCTAGTGATTTCCTAAGCTGAAGAAAATTCTTTTAGCTTCAAAATATTATTTTTGCTTTTCATATTATTTGAGTGAGACCTGAATCGAATCTATGAAGCGATCCTGTAACTTAATTTACTCATAATCAAACCTCAATGTTACGTGGTTAAATACATTTAGCTAATTATTAAATATATATCTAACTTTTTATGTGACTTTGATATAAATCCTGATGATAATAATAATATAATACTGTTAACGTAAGACAAGAACCAAGAATAATTACATTAAATATAAATAAAAGGACATATAAGAAAACTAGCTATTCATTTCAAAAAGGGTAAGAGACAGAAATATTCTTACTTTAATATTTTATCTTTCAAGACTTTTTATAGAATTAATAGTCCTTCTTTAGATATAACTTCTTCGGTTCATGACCATAGCCTACTAAGCTTCGGTTAAATAATAATTCTATATAAATACTACATGACTTTAATTAGTTTCAGTATTTTTTCATAATTAAAGAGTATCAGTCAATAAAGGATACCAAGTCCTAAGATCCAAAAGGAAAGGAAGCAACAACAGGAAATAATTTTATTAGATTTTACTTTTGTTTTGCCTTCAGCTGACTGATACCTTAAAATATATCTCTGTGCTATCTAGATTCATCAAGTTAACCACTTGAGGATCAAGATACGTAACAATATATATATATATATATATATATATATATATATATATATATATATATATATATATATATATATACAGGGTAAGTGTTCAAGAGCGACCACGAGATTTGCTACCATGAGAAACAGGTCGAGTACATTTTGTTTTACATGACGTACAAGCACCTTCTGCAGGGAGTCAAGACTGATGGTGGCTCAGAGACGTGTTATGTTAAGGCGGGGCCCTAGTGTCACCTGCAACCTTTGTTTGTCACCACACCCTTTCACTAGAAACTTTTAATATAGCATTGGCTCCTTCTACTCGAGGATTTATCTTTTACTTGTTTTCTGGCTAACGTTATATGATTTTATTCAGTAAAGGGAGGAAGTTTCTTATTAACTCCACCAGCTGTCTCTGTGATTCATCAACACTCTCAGACAGTATAAGAATAAAATAGCTTTAACTCTTTTAGCACGACAACACCATTTTACTATATTTTTGCTATCATTATATTATATCATTCGGGCTCATATTAACGCTGCCTGTAGTTTCTCTGATTCACTACCAAACATTTGCAATATTTACCTTTTGGAATAGCATGAACTCCTTCAGCATGATGACGTGATTTTAATGTTTTTAGGATTAAATTAGTAGTTAAATTATTCAGTAAGGGAAAGCGTCTTACATTCAACAGCTTTAAAGCTACCTCGAGTAATCGGGTGGATGGGACTCGTTAGCCTTGGTCGGCAACTCATCTAGGGGAGACAACCTTATACAAATCCGGGTGGATGGGACTCGTCAGCCTTGGTTGGCAACCTGTCTAGGGGAGTAAACCTGATACAAATCCGTACTGCTTACCTAAGGGTAAGGCAGGTTAGTGGATGGATTAGCCGAACACCACTGTAGAAAAATAGTGCTAACAAGATACACAGAGGGCCTCTGAGTCGGACGGATCCTAAATTGAGTGGTCAATCCTGTAAGTCCTTCACTAAACTGGCTCGGGTTGTCCCTCTCACAGGGAATAGGTCCGCTTGGGGGCATTCTGTGTATGGCCACCCTCGTAAGGGGAGTAAGGCGTCCGGCAATAGATAGATAGATAGAGTAATCCCTTCAAGACAAAGGTACGGTCACAAGCCATAATAGGTATACACCTATTTGAATCTGTATCGAACGCAACACGAGATAAATCAGTGTTATACAATATCTACAGAAACCTTCAGAGTTTGGGTGTAAAGGTTAGACAAATTCTGATCGGTGTATGCTTATTATATTTTTGGCTACCTATTGTCGCATGGGTATCACTAGACGTTTGATTTAAATTTTAAGTAAGGCCTTTCGTAGCGAAAGGCTAAGCTATATCTGAAACTCTAGACTGAGTGATGTGTGTCAAAATTTATTTTCATTATTAGTCTCTAGACAATTTTAAATATTCGACTGAAGATCCCTGCATATACATTTAGCTGAGACTGGAATTGGTATCTTGGTGGCTGTGGATTCTTTCTTTCGTTTATTTAGGCCATTTTTTATTAGACAATACCAATCAGTGATTTATGAATATATGAGAGTTGGAGAGTATATTAAGATAGCATGTAACCCTTTAATATATGAGAGTTGGAGAGTATATTAAGATAGCATGTAACCCTTTAATATATGAGAGTTGGAGAGTATATTAAGATAGCATGTAACCCTTTAATATATGAGAGTTGGAGAGTATATTAAGATAGCATGTAACCCTTTAATATATGAGAGTTGGAGAGTATATTAAGATAGCATGTAACCCTTTAATATATGAGAGTTGGAGAGTATATTAAGATAGCATGTAACCCTTTAATATATGAGAGTTGGAGAGTATATTAAGATAGCATGTAACCCTTTAATTATCAGAGCTCCTTTCAAAGCTGACTATTATTGTTTAGTGTTAATCATATAACACTGAAAAAGGCCTCTTTGTTTTCAAGACGTTAATAATCTCCAGACATGTTTAGAGCTTTAGAGCGCACTTTAAAAACATAATAATAATAACAACAAATATACACACACACGCGCGCGCGCGGGTTTAAAAGAAGGTATGTCTTCAAGCTGGGTATATTGTTAGTATTTATTTGATATGCCTTCCTCTTGATTACCCTTTACATACCCTTTTCAAACCCATAATTGTTACAGTGTACTGAATATGTGTCTGTGATGTCTCCTCACCCGGGTTGTTCCATGTCCCTTTAGGACGCCGCCTATCTTCATTTTATTCTGGCTTGTATTAGAAGATTGTATTCAGTTTAGGTACGCTGTAAATATAGTGTTCATATGTAACATACATGGTGCAGATAAAAATGTTTGAATTGTTTGCGTGTGCTAATTTAATTTGAATGCGTAAGCGTATGAAATGCTTATTATGTGTATAATTTTTGGTATACTCGGATACCCATTCATAAATATTAATGGACGTCACCTATTTATAATTATGGAAATATATCTATGGACACGAATTTATGAATATAATTCTCTATACATCAACTACAAAACTATATATCCTATTAATTAAAAAAAAAACACACAATTTATATCTAAAAATCAATCCAGATAATTATATTGCACAAAGAAAAACAGAGGGGTCCACTGCGTGGGCTACAGACTATGGTCTCCGAGTGTACATTATAACTCACATAATTTTACAATGAAGGATTTATGGGTTTTAAATGGTCAGTAGAAATTGTTTACCTTCTTCGTTTTCTGGATATCCTAACTCTTAAGGGAGCCCACCTCGCTTTTTTTCTCTTGCTCTCCCTCTCTCTTTGGCTTGTATCCATTCGGCCCCATTCAGCCTACTGTTTTAAGACTTTTACCCCCATTCAGGTGTCAATATTTTCCTGGCGAGCGGGAGCGAGCCAGCATATATATGTTTTTGTTTTGACAGCAAGCCAAATTTGTACATTTTTTGATAGAAAATTTCTCCGGCGAAGCCGGATTTCTCAATACAATGCTGGCTTGCTATCGCTCGCCAGGAAGAAATTGACACCTGAAAGGGGATAAACGTCTTAAAACAGTAGGCTGAATGGGGCCGAATGGATACAAGCCAGATAAAGAGAGAAAATGAGAGAAAGAGAAAAAAAGCCGGTGACTCCCCCTTAAGCGGAAGGAAATCGATTAGCCTTAACCATAATGTGCAAATGTAACCATCGTACTGACGGGCTTGAGATTTATAAGAGTAGACTAACGTAGCCAGGATGATGAAGCGCCCTGCATATATCCTGATCTGAGACTTGACTGGGTATTTCTGTGCCTGTGACCTCTCCTCACCCGGGCTGTTCCACGCCACTGAAGCTCAAAATAAAAATTATCCAGCTGGGTTGAGAGCAGAGAAATAGTACCTTGTTAGTGTTCACTCTCTCCTCTCTCTGTTGTGTTTCTACTTTTATTTTAGAGCTTTATTGTGGAAGCCAAAGAAAACCTGATTATTATTACCTTAAGAACTTTCATGTGCAATTCATTAAATATGTATTTCATCGTTTGTCCCTGCTCTTTACACTGATTAATTACATTTGTACTGTATTCGCCACCTTTTTAAATTGTAGGCAGTTTGATTTTGTATAAACAACTGTATCATTGTTTGTCATGTGTTACTGTTGACGAGTAGTGTTAGGCACTAACCATCAATTATATGTTAAAGTAAGTCATGTTCGGTGATAACTACATTGGATTATTCCTTTTGAAAATGCGAGACTGTATAATTATATATATATATATATATATATATATATATATATATATATATATATATATATATATATATATATATACACACTGTTACCAACAGACTGACCTGTTACATATGATTTGGACGCTGGCTGTATTTGATTACCAGTATATATTATCAATGCAACTGGATTGTTATAACATGTTTAAGCAACGGTAGTACATAATTGTAATATCTTAACTTCATCTTTTATTCATAAAATATAACATCCGAAAACATTCCATCTCGTCACACTTTCACATAACATGGTGTGTGTGTGGTCTTTCTGGATATTCTTCGTAAACTGAATGAAATCGTCTATTGTTTGCGAGAATTGAATTATAATAGCGCGTATACTGTATTAATGGCTATCATTAAACAATTGTATACAGCCTAGGAAGAACCTGTAACAATTAAATGGGTAAAACGTATCTCAATTATCCTTTTAAATCCCACAGAGTTTATCTGAGCTTCATAAAATCGTTGAGTAAAAGTCAATCTATAATAAGAGAATGCGATGTGGTATACTGTCCCAGATACTTCAAACCCGATCGTATATTATTTGGCAAATATTACTATGACACATATTTATGAATGTGGGTTTGTACACGGTACATTAATCAAAGAATTAACATTTAAAATTGCAATCACAAATACATTTTATGTTTAGATTTACATAATAACAACATAAGAAATTCCCGATTTCTTACAACAAACGCACTCAACCTTTGATCAATTATACTGCCATGATAAACCAAACCAACCACTCTAGCTTAACCTAATGTACTCTAATCTATACCAACCTAACCTAACTTTAACCATATTAACGAACAATCTTGTCTAATTATAAACTAACCTGACGTACCTTAACCAAACTAACATATTTTAATATAATCTTAGTTAACTTTTGGAAGCCTAACCGTATGCAGTCTAAGCTAACCTATCCTAATTATACCTAGTCAAGCTAACCTAATGTAATTTAGGTATACGTAACTTAACTAACTTATTATAAACTAATTGCATCTATTGAAGGAAACTGAATTGACCGATTATTCTGTATAATCCTTGTTATATGATTAACCCCATTACCCCGGCATACCCCTTCTAAACTAATGAACTCGTGTAATTAAAAACGGTATAAAAGTAGGCTACTGAATGCGTAATATGGTTCTGAATGGGTTCTTAAATTTTGAGTATATATTCGATGTCACAGAATCAGAGTTGAAGATATGTACTAGTGGCAGCCTGTTATATGATTATCATATATTTTGTCTTGAAGGTGTTATTCATCCGGTAACAGCAGATTACCAGACTTCGATCAATTACTAGCTGAAATTACTGGTTTGACATAATCTGTTCCTCTAGCAACTTAACAGATAACATAAATATAGTATATCTGTTCCATTTAAAAAGTGTTTTTTCATAATTTATCCAATTCAGTGCCGGTGACGTTCTTTACATTATATTCTGACAACTACTAGATGATTGTATTCAGCTTAGGAAGGACCTCTAACAACTAAAAGGCTACATACTATATCAATTAATTGTAGCTACCACAGATCCTCCCTAGGCTGAATAAAATCGTCTAATAGTGGCCAGAATATGATGAATAGGACGTCAACGGTAATGAATGGGTTAAGATAAAATCCTTTATTAATATTTAGTCACAGCTGATTAATCAAAATAAAGACATAAACATTTACTGCCCGATGACGATGAACAGTGTGTAGTTTAGTTGTCTCATTCTTTTTTGTTCTAGTCTTGCATTATTGTTGCAAGTACATTGAGGCTTAGGTGGAGATCCGTCGGTAAATAGAAACTGGACAACTCTCGACATTTTGCGCCCATCATAAATTACTTATATTGATGTAGTTGTGTATGCACACCTTTTTTATAACGTTTCGTATATATATATATATATATATATATATATATATATATATATATATATCATGAATAAAATGTTGTAAACAAAAATCACTGCTCCTCAAATAGTGTTCTTTCAACACAACTTTCGTATATACTAAGTACTTCACAAAAACAGTTATACATGTACGTACATAATATGCTTTACTATGTGTTTGACTCCACTTAACCCTGCCTACTGCGAGGCGTGTCATTTTCGACACACACACACACACACACACACACACACACACACACACACACACACACACACACACCTCTCTCTCTCTCTTTCATTAGTTTAGAGATACTTCACCCCATTCGTTTTTTTTTTTTTGGGGGGGGGGGGGGGGGCGGTACGAGCGAAAGCGAACATGCTATTTATGATAAATCGGCCTTTCGCGGGGACATATCTCTATCGAAAAACGTACATATATAGCTTGAAAGGGACCCATGGAAGCGTGCTTTATGTAATATTTACATATTTATTTATTCAATAATTTATTTAATTTATTTATATTTAGTCTAGGAGTATGTGGCAGATTAAACATACATTATTTATATTTCAGTCTAGGAGTATGTGGCAAATTAAACATATTTCAGTTTTGGAGTATGTGGCAAATTAAACATATTTCAGTCTAGGAGTATGTGGCAAATTAAACATATTTCAGTCTAGGAGTATGTGGCAAATTAAACATATTTCAGTTTTGGAGTATGTGGCAAATTAAACATATTTCAGTCTAGGAGTATGTGGCAAATTAAACATATTTCAGTCTAGGAGTATGTGGCAAATTAAACATACATTGCTCGCAAATAAGAATAAAAAAACCCGACCATAACCTCGTATAATAATAATAATTAAAAAAAAAAAAAAAAATCCTAATAAGTCTCCAAATGTCGGACCAGACAGTCGTCCTGATCAAATGTTTTCCGATGTGTGTGTTTGAAAGGTGCGGTGAGATGACCTGGGGTTGTGGGGGCCCTATTTAGTGTGTGCAGGGTCACCCGGGGCACTGTGGGTAGCAGCGGGGCATGACGCGGGTGGCCACAGGGGTCGGGAGATGCCCCAGGATACAGGGGTGCTCGGTGGGGGAGCCGCGTGTAGCCCACGTGTTGGGGTTGGGGTCAAATTTTCTAAGAGGCGCGGGGGGCAGAGAGGGCGCGGGCTGGGGGAGAGAGCACGAGCTGGTTGATAGGTCATTAGCTGGGGAATAGGGCTCTGGCTGGGGGATAGGGCACAGGCTGGGGGAGAGAGCACGGGCTGGTTTATAGGGCACGGGCTGGGGGAGAGGGCTCTCGCTGGAGGAGAGGGCACCGGCTGGAGGAGAGGGTACGGGCTGGTGGATAGGTCACTGGGTGGGGAATAGGGCTCTGGCTGGAGGTGAGGGCACCGGCTGGGGGAGAGGACTCGAGCTGGGGGAGTTGTCACGAACTGGGGGAGAGGGCACGAGCTGGGGGATAGGTCACTGGTTGGGGAATAGGGCACGAGCTGGGGGAGAAGACACGGGCTGGGAGAGAGGGCACAGGCTGGAGGAAAAGGCATAGGCTGGAGGAAAAGGCATAGGCTGGGGGAGAGGGTATGGGCTGAGGCAAAGGTCACTGGCTGGGGAATAGGCCCTGGGCTGGGGGAGAGGACTCGGACTTGGGCAGAGAGGGCACGAACAGTGCGATTATTATCACCTTTTTAACTTCTCAATAAACGTGTTCCACTTTATCATCAACTTTAATCATTCATGGGATCGAGTAATATTCACAACATGGGATGTAGACATCTGTGTCTTGGGGTAGGTATACAGAAGGGTGACTTCTTTATTTTCTGTTCAAATATTGTTTAGTCGGAACTTCTGTAGAGGATGGTATTATAGTATCACAGAATCCAGTTCAAAATTAAATATAGATAGTTCTGGTATGGGGTGGAGTTTGGAGGAAAAGAAAGGTAGGTAGGTAGGTGTTTTGATTATAAGTCACTGTGCATCATAAAAACAACCATTGACTGTATACAGAAGGTTGAGATTATTATCATTATTTTTTTTTTTTGCAGCTCTGGTAGCTGGGGTTAGTAGTACTCTGCCTGCATTCTTATAGGCTGTACAATTGGCTTAGTCGCTTCACACACGTTTATCCTTTAAGCCTTTTTCGTGTGACGGGCTAGGAATTGCAACTTTGGGGCTTTTAGCACCCAGTTATTCCCTTCTTTTACACACACTTTCCCTTTAAGCCTTCTTTAGGTGACTGGGTACACACCATGTAACTAGAACTTTAGCACCCACTTTACCTCCCCCCCCCCCCCCTCCCCACACACGCACACGCAGTCGTTTGTTTTTATTCTGGTGAATGCGGGACAAAATACTACATTTAAAAAAAAATGCACTGGAGGAAACATCGTACCGTATGTGCAATTTAGGTTGTACAGTCGGTAACAAAGCTGTTACACATGTATATAATATTAATTAAGATTAATATTTGAAATCTCACTATCTTCGCATTCAATACAAAACACATTCAAAATATACGTCATTTATATTTTAATATAAAAGCCTGATTTATTTATATATTTATGTATGTATTATATATACTGTATATATATATACTGTATATATTATATATATATATATATATATATATATATATATATATATATATATATATTACCGGTACTGTATATATATATATATATATATATATATATATATATATATATATATATATATAATATTTGCGCAAGGTGATGAATACCCACTGATTATAATATTGTGTACTACTGTAGGCTTAAGGGGGTGGGGTTTTTTCTGTACCCCGGTCTCCCTCATGTTTAGCCCCGTTATTATATGATTATTATATGACCTTCCGCTCCATTTGTTTGCCAATCTTAAGACCTTTCATGCTACTTAGGTGTTTGTTTTTTCCTAGCGAGCGACAGCAAGCCTACAACTTACGAGGAACTGGTGAAGGCCATTTCCAACAAAAAAATGCACACATTTATCTCAAAGGGGAGTAGAGGTCTAGGGAGGAAACTAAATAAATATATAGATAAATATATATATATATATATATATATATATATATATATATATATATATATATATATATATATATATATAATTCGCCCCTTAAAGCAGTCTACTGTACAGTATATGTTGGTTTATGCACACTCAAATTTTCCAGTGTACTTAAGGGGGGTGACCTGCTTTTTGTTATTTCTGTCCTTTTCTCTCTTTCTCTGGCTTGTATCCATTCGGCCCCATTCAGCCAACTATTTTAAGACGTTTATCCCCATCTAGGTGTCGATTTCTTCCTGGTGAGCGATAGCGAGCCAGCATTATATGAAGAAATCCGGCTTCGCCGGATTTCTATCGATTTTTCTATCGATAAATGTACAAATTTAGCCTGCTGTCTAACACAAATAAAAAATATGCTGGCTCGCTACCGCTCACCAGTAAGAAATTGACACCTGGATGGGGATAAACGTCTTAAAACAGTAGGCTGAATGGGGCCAAATGGATACAAGCCAGAGAAAGATAGAAAAGGACAAAACAAAAACAGGTCACCCCCCTTAACGCCTATTTGACGGGTTAGAGGTCGCGGGGTGGGAATGTTAGCACCCACTTCACCTTTGACTTGGATTGACACCAGTGCTTTATTCACCCTTATTTTTATTTTTTGTTATTCGGTATCCCAGGTCTGACAGCTTCTGAATTCAACCCTTTTAACCCTTTCTGTACCGGCGCCTTTATTTTTGTCTTTGTTCTGGATACTATTACATGATTATATTCAGTTTAAAAAGGGCCTCCAGCAATTAACAGGCGTCGAACTATCTCATTTAACCTTTTTTACCACCACAGATCCTTCTTAAGCTACACAAAACCGTCTAAATATTGCTAGAATGTACTTAAAAAGACGTCGCCGGTACAGAAGGGGTTAATGCGAGATGAGAGAGATCGTATAAATCCACCTTGTTGGCATAGAAAGTCGACTAGAGAATTATAAGACCTAGCTCACCTCATCTTGACACACGTTCATCTTTATCATCGTTCTCCTCAATTCTCCAGGGACTGGGAAGAAACTGGATGTGGTGAATTTAAATTCGATTGTTTTTTCATTATACTCTGACATTCTTTTGCCTCGGGTAATATGCAACGCGACGAGGTGCAAGAAAAAGTGAGAAAGGATTATCAATGTTCTCACTACCCACTTACGTGTTTTCAAACATTTTTCGTCTAGGTATCTGGGTAATGGATTATGAAAGCTAACAGAGGGTTTAGGTAGTACACACACACACACACACACACACACACACACAGTGGATAGCGTCGTGGACTGCAGACCAAAAGGACCTCAGATCTAGTCCACGCCAAACGTCTGGGTTTTTTCCGAGGTGATCCGATCGTTCCTGCTGTTCTATAAGTATCCTGGCTACACCGACACGCCAAGAAAACATTCCCTTTATCGTCACCAATTTATAGCATAGAAGATGCCCGACCATATTTGAAGATGCTGTGAACGACCGTATAGCTGCTCTCTCCAAATCAAGTAACGTGTATAAATAAGGTGTCATCATCTAGTGTGGCAGAAAGGAAGCCACCAACACCTTGAAGCTCCTCTGTGACCATCTAATACGACACATATGAAGCACCCAATATCTCGAAGCTTCAATTGATAATCTCGGGGCCTCGTAAGAGTTACAGGCTGCTGAACAACCTACAGTCCCGAGGTTGAGACAGAAAAAAAAAAAAAAAAAAAAAAAAAAAAAACACACACACACACACAAGGCCACAGTGGCCGTATGTATTGAATCCTTGTACTCAAGTCTCTTGACTGTGGTAGCGCTGGTTCGATCCCAGCTACCTGCAGGTGAGGCTTCAGTCAAAACCTTTCCTGGCTGTGAAGGTTAGGTGTGGATGCGCCTCCGCTGGGTTGCATCTGGTTCCCTGCCCACATCCTACCCTCCTGGGGGTATGTAGGTGCTATTGTGGCAGCCGGAGTCAATCTGTTGACTACTTAGGATAAGTTAGGTTAAGGAATTGTATATTTTCAGCCTCTTTTGCAGTCGGCTCAAAATAAACCGATTGTCACTATTACTAGCAGGGGTACCCGGCGTTGCCCGGGTTTAAATTCTACTACCACAATCACCATCATCAATCACTACTACCACAATCATCACAATACTACTACTACCATAATCACCGGCCTAGACCTCCCTGTGCCTCATTAAACGGCGACCTCGATTTCGGCCGCTAAATGACCTCCGATTTTGGATCTGACCTCATCCGTACCCCCATTTTGGGGGGCTGCGAACAACTTTCGTGCCATACACCTTTTCGATCGGAGGCCTCCTTCTGCCCCAAACGGCCATTTTTTTTTTTTTTTCAATTTCGGCCTCGAAACGACCTCCGATCGTGGCCTCGCCCCTCTATGACCTGACCCAGGTCAATTGACACCCACATGCAAAGTTTCAGCTCCCCAGGTCCAAAACTACGGCCGCCTATTAAGAACACACAGACAGACAAACAGAGACACGAACTGATTTAATAATATAGATTCACACACACACACACACACACACACACACACACACACACACACACACACACACACACTAGATATCGTCCCTCCATACATGATGTCAGATTCACTATACATACGGCAACTACCATACAAGGTATACGTTAATAATCAACAATATTTGATTGATGAGTTATCTTCCACAAATAATGTAGGTCGCTTAGAATCTCAATATAATTAACATTTAGTTCTCCCTTTGCCATCTCAGTACAATGAACTTTATGAATGAATCTCTCCTCGTCTCCTTCAAGTGAATGAATGTGTGTGTGCACGAGGGAGGACGAGTGAATGATCGTGGAGGAGCTAATACTACTACTACTACTACAAACAAGCCCTCACCTCTCTCACCCTCTCCATTGCTCTTTGACACCCGAGTTCCACTCCGGCCACGCCTCATCTCATCCCTGTCATTGGAATATACTGTATACCCCTGGTTAGATCACTCAAGGGGTGGCAACAAAGCAAAAAATATGGTTGAAATGTTAAGGAGTCGTCTCTAGTTTTATGGTGTAGTTTATTATATAATGTAAATTGATATGATGTAAATTATTTCTCCCTCTTGTCGAACTAAAAGTCATGCTGTTGTTTTTCATTCAGGTAATCCTAGTACAATCGATGATAGATTAGTGTATACAAAATGTAATATTGTTCATTATTTTCTTTAAAATTTGGTCGAAATGTGGTTGTACAACATTGGAATCAGATCAGCTTTGTTCTAATACTCATCATCATTAATTTATACTAAAAGGACCAAGTCTCAAGATATTGTAGATATCGCACGTTAAAATTATAACATAATTGAGTTTACAAATGCTATGGTGCCATCAGGTAGCAGATAATCAAATGCTGCCAATAGGTTTATACACTCAAAGCGTGTAATAAATTGCCTGTACTTGAATCCGCCATTGCAAAATAAAAGAAAAGAAAAGAAAATGTATCGTCCCGTGCCGCCCTCCACAAAAGAGCCTCCCGGATTATGCCATTACCCTCCCATTATACGGGGTCCTGGCCTCCTCCGGTAGGGCACCTCACCTCCCGCGCTCCCAAGGTGGAGGTCGACTCGTAATTGAGGCTCACTCACTCCACACCTTTCTCGGGCATATTATCTCAACACAAATTTGGTCTGGAGAATTATTAGTTAATGTTTTGTATGCTTTCAGCCAACTGGAGTCGCTTCCTAATGACGAATCTGGAAATTGTATCCCTTAGCTTCATTTAACTTAGGAAGGGAACGAGCAAACGTGATTTAAGTTTCCACAGCTACTTAGTCTTATTCTTCCCAAATGGTAAAACTAAAAGCTTAATTGCTAAAGTCCTCTTTAAGTTAAGATGGATTTCAGGTCGGGTTTTCCATACACCTCATAATGAATAGTCTATACATTACACTAATTTAATTTCAATCTAGTTGCCGCCGATACCAATGTAAATACAATCCCTCAAAATGATGTCTGAAAAAAAAAGCGCTCGTGCCCCTCGGTCTTAATGGATGCTGAGGGGCGGGATGAGGTCAGGGTATGTCAGGAGGGTGGTGGGGTTAGGGGGTGTCAAGAGGGGAAGCATTGGGGTCAGTGGGGATCAGGATGGGGGGGGGGGTTAGGGGTGTCGAGCTAGGGGCGAGGGATGGGGTTAGGGGTGTCAGGCGAGGGTTGAGGTGGGGTCGGGGGTGTAAGAGTGAGATGATGGGGTCGGGGGTATTAGAGTGAGGGGGTGAGGTCGGGAGTGTCAGGAGGGGGTTGAATGGGGTCGTGGCTATAATGAGTGAGGAGGATAGCATCGGAGGTATTGCAGTGTGGGGGTTGGGGTCGTGGGTGTCTGGAGGTGGATGAGATGAGGTCAGAGGAGTGTCAAGGTGTCAGGAGGGTGGGATTTGTGGTCGTATGGGTCCCAAATGTTAGTGGGCCAAGGTCGAGTACATGGAAAGTGAGTGTGTTGTTTATCACAAGGTGAGGGTGAGGCCCCTTTGGCTTCTGGGACCGACAAATTGGGGGCTGACGATTGCTTCTTTGGCATTTAGTATTACAAAGGATTTTATGATGAACTCACCTTGCTTTATGTATGGTAATATACTTTATATTTATGAAGGTTCAGGAATCACAGCTTCCATAATAACCTAAATATATACGAAAATATATACGGCACATTATTTTTATTTTATTTTATTTTTAGCATTATATGATAAGATTGCTTAAAGAAGTCTCGAGTTATTTCATGGTGAATATGGAAGGTTTATTTATTTACTTAAGTATATGTAAGCTGCATACACTGAGCAAATGACTCTTTGTATTGCTCTATCTTTTCATTTTCCCATTAAAGTAGTTTTTTTCTCTCTCTCTCTCTCTCTCTCTCTCTCTCTCTCTCTCTCTCTCTCTCTCTCTCTCTCTCTCTCTCTCTCTCGAAGAGAGATAACAAATAGGCATATATGAATTGAAGACATAGAAAGGACCCAAGGTAATCCATCACACACAGTACGGTATACATCTTCAGATATTAACAATGAAATAGTATTTATGTACTCATCATTATGCTTGCTGAATTTGTATTGATTATCTTGATGCATTCGATAATATGTATTTCTTTATTTGTGTATTGTGTCTATCGGATATATTAATGTTTACTTGTTATTTTATGTATTTGTTTATTATACGTATTTGTTTATGTTAGTGTATTTGTTTTTTCTTGTTGGTATATGTGTTTTTATGTGAAGATGGGTGTGCCTCCTCTTCCCCCGGGTCATCTCCTGTATCCCTCCCCCACTGTGTACCCCCGGAGAGCCGATTGACCCCTGGACCCTCCCCCCTGACCGCTGCCCCTCCCCCCCTCCCATGGTGCCGCCCCAGGGGTCAGGCCCTCCGTGGCTCCCCCGGGGGTCAACCCTCTGCCACCCTGACCACCTCATCTGTCTCCGTCTTATCTGTGAGGGGATGCTAAAAAGTTATTATTTGGTGTGTATGTGTAATAGAGAGAGAGAGAGAGAGAGAGAGAGAGAGAGAGAGAGATGGTGTGTGTTATGAGAGGGAGAGAGGATAGTGTGTGTGTGTGTATATTATGTATGTGATTGCGTGTGTGTGTACGTGTGTGTGTGTGTGTGTGTGTGTGCGTGCGCGCGCCTCATCTGTCTGCGTGTTATCTGCCTGGGTCTGGTAAAAAGTTATTATTCAGTGCCTTGTGTCGGGAGGTTACCTGTGAGTTACCTGCTTGATTTGTGCCGCCCTGTTCTCACTCGTTTGTTCTCTCTCTCTCTCTCTCTCTCTCTCTCTCTCTCTCTCTCTCTCTCTCTCTCTCTCTCTCTCTCTCTCTCTCTCTCTCTCTCTCTCTCTTAAAGTTTACTAGTAACAAATCAAATAGCAGCATTGAGAAAGTCCCTAATTTCAAGAAAGCAAATTTTCATAAACTTAAATCAAAGCTTAAAGAAACTGACTGGAGCTTTCTGACTAACAATAACGACATAAATACATCTTGGGAGTGTTTCACAACCATTTACCTTAAGGCAGTGCAAGACTGCATACCATCGAAAATACGGCGTCCAGGCTATAATGATAAGCCCAAATGGTGGAATAAAGATATTTCAAACTGTCTGCTTGCTAAAAAAATTGCTAATGATAAATTAAAATCCTCACAAAATTACGAAGAACGGGTGAAATTTGTAGAGCTACGACGCAAAGCCAAAAAGTTAATTAAGCAAAGTAAAAAGACCCTGGAGTTACATGTTGCGAATCAAAGTAAAACAAACCCGAAAGAATTCTATAGTTATATCAGAAAGAAAAAAGTAGTTACTTCAACTGTTGGACCGTTAGTCGATGAAAATGGAGAATACACCAAAGACGAAGTACAAATGAGTAATGCCCTCAATACCTTCTTTGCATCAGTGTTTACAACGGAAGACCTCAGTGATATCCCTACACCATCGCGGATTCAGATTGATAATTCAGATGTTCTAAGCAATATCACCGTTACAGAGAGAGAAGTATTGAATTGTTTAGATAAACTCCAGGTAAATAAAACGCCTGGACCTGATACAATCTCGCCTAGAGTTCTAAAGGAAGCTAAGGATGAGCTCTCCATACCACTGACATTGCTATTCAATAAATCCTTGCAGTCTGGGACTATGCCTGATCAGTGGAAGCTAGCCAACGTAACACCGATATTCAAAAAAGGCAGCAAATCCCTACCCAGTAACTATCGTCCAATTAGCTTAACCTCAATTGTATGTAAAATGCTAGAAACGGTCATAAGAGACAGACTGTAAATCACTTAGAGGCAAATAACTTACTTAAAGATACTCAACACGGCTTTCGTAAAAAACGATCCTGTTTAACAAACCTCTTAGACGTCTTCCACGATATCCTCAACCTCTACGATGAGAGTAAAGCTGTATATATTACATACCTTGATTTTCAAAAGGCCTTTGACAAAGTTCCCCACAAACATTTACTGCTAAAACTAAAAGCGCATGGAATACAAGACGGTGTGTTGAAATGGATAGAAAATTGGCTAAGCGACAGAAAGCAAAGAGTAGTCATAAACGGTAAGGCATCTAAATGAACCAATGTAAGTAGCGGGGTACCCCAGGGATCGGTACTAGGACCAATTCTCTTTCTAATTTACATCAACGACATAGATGAGGGTCTCACCTGTACAATCTCAAAATTTGCTGACGATACAAAAATTGCAAATAGCTACTCTCAAAAGAACAAGTTGACGATATGCAACACAATCTAGATAAATTGTCATGTTGGGCCCAAATTGGGCAAATGAGTTTCAATGCGGATAAATGTAAAGTACTACATATCAG
>JBAKBP010035685.1:0-19248 GCA_037953745.1 Lithodes maja
AAGAGCCGAGCTAGTATTGGGGACGGTTTAGTAATTGGGGATGATCTGGTAATAGGCGAGTTCACAGATGGGATTTTGCGCTCGAATCAAAGGGTACAAAGGAGTACAAAGGAGTACAAAGTAAATCAAGCAACAACAGATCTAGTGACCCTTCTAGGCTGCTTGTCCTCCAAAACACTGAGGATCAAGTGTCCAAACAGTGGTTTAGAGTGGGTAAGGGAACATTGGAAAGGGAATTACTGCCCTGGAACTAATGTCCGTGGCAGGATTAGGAAGTTAGTAGGGGACAGATGGGTTAGTAACTGAGGGGGGAATAAAATATAGTTATTAATTTACAAACGCAGTCAGTCGCGGGTTTGATGCAAAATATTTGTCTAGGCGAAGTTTAAATGAATCAATGGTGCTGCAGTCTATAACGTCCAGGGGAAGCCCATTCCACAAGTTGACAACTCGATTGAAGAAGAAATTCTTAGATTCGTGTGAGTTAAAAGATTTACCAATAATTTTGCAACCGTTTCCCGCGTGTAATTAGATTGGTCGATAGTGAAGTACTTACTACAGTTCATATTGTCGATGCCTTTGATGATTTTGAACACTTGAATTAAGTCGCCTCTTAATCTGCGCTGGGTTAAAGGAAATATATTTAATTCTCTAAGACGTTCCTCGTATGGTTTGTTCTTTAGGCTAGGTATCATTTTGGTAACTACGTTGAACTCGTTCTAGCTTGTCTATATCTTTTTGGTAATAAGGGCATCAGGATTGAACGCAGTATTCCAGAAGAGGGTGGACAAAGGAATTGTAAAGAGTTAGGATAACTTCTTTGGATTTATGCTCAAATGACTTGCCTATAAAGCAAATTATTTTGTTTGCTTTCTTAACAAATTCTGAACATTGTTGACTCGGTTTTAGGTTGCTCAACGATATTGTTACTCCCAGATCGGTTTCTCTGTTTACATTCTTAAGCTGAGTGCCATTCATCGAATAGTTTTCTTTCTCATTTTGGTATCCGATATGTAGTACTTTACATTTATCCGCATTGAAACTCATTTGCCAAATGTGGGCCCAACATGACAACTTATCTACTGTAGATTGTGTTGCATATCGTGTGATATTTGGCTTGAAATTAAGCACATATGTTTAAGTTTTTCCAAAAGCTTACATTTGCTCAACGACACCATTCAACATTCATTGTCTCACATTTATCACATAAAAGTGTACCAGTTACTTGTGCAGGCGAATGTGCAAACAAACTAGATATAAAATTATCTGGATAAAACAAATCTATAATCTGTGAGGAGAGGGAGAGGGGAGACCTACACAACTCACCAACTAAGCAATATTTGAACGCCACATGGATTTTCTCTCCAATATATCTATATATATCTATCTATATATATACTCAGGCCCAATCCCCACTTTTCCTATATATTTTTGTTTTATATATATACAGTACAGTATATATATATATATATATATATATATATATATATATACAGTATATATATATATATATATATATATATATATATATATATATATATATATATTTTTTTTTTTTTTTTTGGGGGGGGCGACTCAAGACAGAGGGACAACACAAAACACAACAGAAAACAATGAACACAAAAACAAAATCACACACATCTATAATATAGGGAGGTGTGGTGGAGTGGTCATGCCACTGGATTGGTAATCCAATGGACCCGGGTTCAAATCCCGATATGTCAATGGGAAGATATTATTGGGATTGAATTTGTGCTGTACCTAGTATCAGTGCATTACCACAAAGCCCACCGAAATGCCAAAAAATACCCTCATTGTTCCCTGATTAAATAGCACTGTATGAATATTCCCATATTCAAAATATGTTACAGGGAGACAATGCCTAGTGAGTTCACTGCTCAATAGGTGGCGTTCTGAGAGTGAGGGTCTGAGTCTGGAGGGTGAGACGGTGAAGCACTTGAACGAAGCAACCAGCCGGGCTTCAGAGATGGAGCTGCTTCGAGCCATGATGGATGATTCACATGTCTCACTCCCCAGAGTGGAACAAGACCTCACGGGCTTCATCGTGTTGAGCGGTGGAATGTACAGGCTCTCAGCCTATGTCCGAGAGGGAGTAGTTGGAATATTAAAAAAAAAAAAAAAGTAAAAATATTGGATCATCTTTTTTAACCAAATATTGTCATTGGATGTTGGGTATTTTTTCTTTCCCCAGCGAGGTTGGACGGTGACTATGTGTTCGCCTCTCTTTTTTTGTCTGTCTGTTTGTTTGTTTGGCTGTAAAAATAATATCTCAAAGTTATGACCCGATTTTCACAAAATTTGGCGAGCGGATAAAATATATGCCAAGGATGACTTTATTAAATTTAGGAGGCGATCTGTACACTCAACCAAACAATAATCTTTACACTAACGCTCTAAACATTCTAGAAGTGGGTCGAAATCTTGTGATAATACTTCACAGACGTATGCTTCACCCGATTCATTCCATTCACACACGATTATATACAATTCACCAGTGTAAAGATTGTTTTTTCCTCGATTGTACATAATCGGTTTGTCTGTATGTTTGTAAGCAAGATATCTCGCAAAGTTATGAACCGATGTTCACGATATATGGTGGGCAGATAGTATATGCGCCAAGGATGAAGTGATTCAATTTGGCAGGCGATCCGATAATCAGCGTCTTAGCTTATATCACAGTAGTCATTGTTGTGTATTTAACAGAGCCCACCTCGCTTTTTTTCTCTTTATCTCCCTCTCTCTTTGGGTTGTATCCATTCGGCCCCTTTCAGCCTACTGTTTTGAGACTTTTACCACCATCCAGGTGTCAATATGTTCCTGGCGAGCGGTAGTGAGCCAGCATATATATATTTTTGTTTTGACAGCAAGCTAAATTTGTACATTGTTTGATAGAAAAATGTTTCCGGCAAAGCCGGATATCGCCATACAATGCTGGTTCGCTGTCACTCGCCAGAAAGAAATCGACACCTGGATGGGGATAAACGTCTTTAAAACAGTTGGCTGATTAGGGCCACATGGATACAAGCCATGGAAAGAGAGAAAATGAGAGAAAGATAACAAAAAGCCGGTGG
Source organism: Lithodes maja (assembly GCA_037953745.1). NCBI lineage: Eukaryota > Metazoa > Arthropoda > Malacostraca > Decapoda > Lithodidae > Lithodes > Lithodes maja. The sequence goes on from JBAKBP010035685.1 coordinate 3,093, forward strand.
CCCCCCTTAACGCCTTACGAGTGGGCCCGTCAGTAACTTCTACTACCCGCCAAGCGGGTGGTTTTACCCTAAACGACCTTGTTTCCGTGCTCTTTTTCATGCATTAACAAGAGCCAGAACGTAATACAATTATGTATCCCTGAAAGGGCGATAATTGAGCTTTCCAATGACACCAGAACCATCCTTCTATGACCACGCGTTCTCTTGCAACGATCGTGCAAGACGAAGGAAAAATCCCTAAAATATGGTTCCTTACATAATTCCCTGTGTAGCGAGGTAGTGAGTGTGGAGGGGACGGCAGTTGCCGCGCGGGACCCGTGCCGAACGGTCAGAGCTGACCTATGCTCCTCCCACCGCTCGTCTCTCTCTCAGAGCCAACTATTGCTCAAAATGCACACCGCCTGAAGTCGGTTCCCGCCACATAGTGCTTTCTTCTCTAGACCGACTTAATCTGGTCCCGCCAGACAAGGGTTAAGCATATTTTGTGACAAGGCCAGCGTAGGTGGAGGGATGTGCTCTACCGGGTGCCCCTTTACAGTACCCCTTACTATGGGTATCCTGGGGTATATAGGTGGACATGAATACTTTAACCCTTTGAGTACCAGCAACGTGTGCTATATTTTAGTCTAGCTATATTTAGACGATATTATGCAGTTTGGGAAGGATCTGTGGTAGTTGAAAGGGTTTGTTGAAATAATTTGAAGCCTTGTTATTGCTAGATGTTCTTCCTAAGCTGAATCAAATCGTCTAATCTTTGTCAGAATATAATTAAAATGATGGCACCGGTACTGAACGGGTTAATGGGAGATTTTTTTCTGGATCCCCTTCCCTTCCTGTTCAGCCCCATTAATTTTGAGATTTTAAGACTTTTGCGCCATTGGTTTGGCAATTTTAAGACCTTTCACCCTATTTCGTTGTAAATTGGAAGACCGTTTGTGTCTTATAGATTTTGATTTCCTCCTGGCAATAAGGAGACTAATTTAGGAGGAACCGACCTTTGGCAGGGACATTTATCTAACGAAAAATGTATACATATATCTCGAACTGGTGTTTTGGGGGGTGTTTTTTATAAGCTTGAGGAGGTCTAAAGAAAAAAAAACAAAAAAAACAATAATAATACAAATACATAATTATACACATAAAATAATAACAATATAAATAACTAATACAAAATAATGATAAAGGCCGGAGTCTATAATTATTGCTATATTATTAGTAGTCAAAATACAAATGTATTCCGTTATTGCAGTAAAGAATTATAATATATTCTGTACAGTGATGCAGAAGTACACAATTTCGCTATTATTTATCCATGTTCACTGAAGCGCGATGACCTGCAAAAATGTTTGATTAATTAACAAAACAGTATTATGTGAAAGTTTATGGATTTTAAATTGGTAGTAAAAGATCTGAGGACTTCTATAATTGCGTATTTAAAAGTTTGCATAGTAAATTCTTATTTACTTAAGGGGGGTGACCTGTTTTTGTTCTGTCCTTTTCTATCTTTCTCTGGCTTGTATCCATTTGGCCCCATTCAACCTACTGTTTTAAGACGTTTATCCCCATCCAGGTGTAATTATTTTACTGGTGAGCGGTAGCGAGCCAGCATATTTTTTATTTTTGTTTGACAGCAGGCTAAATTTGTACATTTTTCGATAGAAAAATTTCTCGGCGAAGCCGGATTTCTTCATATAATGCTGGCTCGCTATCGCTCGCCAGGAAGAAATCGACACCTAGATGGGGATAAACGTCTTAAAATAGTTGGCTGAATGGGGCCGAATGGATACAAGCCAGAGAAAGAGAGAAAAGGACAGAAATAACAAAAAGCAGGTCACCCCCCTTAAGAGGACATGTTTCACTTTTTGGTCGATTTTGTTAATGTATTAATTATTTGTTCTAGTTTCCTCCCTAGACCTCCATCAAACTTAAAACACATCCATTAGATCCCCCTTCTAGATTAATTTGTACTTTTTTCGATAGAAAAATGTCCCAGCCGGAGGCCGTTTCTTCCAAAATTACAGGCTTACTATCGTTCGCCAGGAAAAAAAATCGACACATAAATAGCACAAAAGGTCTTAATATTAATAAGGAAATGGGGCGGAAGGTCTTAAAATGGGCAAAATAATGGGGTAAACATCTTAAAATCTGAAAACTAATGGGGCTAAACATGAGGGAGATGAGGATAAACGACCCATCTCCCCTTACAACATGTGCTACCTTATGTATAGACTCGGTTCCTCCTAAATTACAGGCTTGCTCTCGCTCGTAAGGAAGAAATCGACACCTAAATGGTACGAAAGGTGTTAAAATGTACACAGAAATGGCGTGAAAGGTCTTCCAGACCCAAGCTAATGGGGTGAATGTCTTGAAATCTCAAAATTAATAGGGCTAAAAATGAGGGAGAAAGGGGTTCAGAAAAAATACCCCCTTAACAGTTAAAGACCTTAAGGGGGTCCGCCTCGCCTTTTTTTTTTATCTTTCTCTCCCTCTCTCTTTGGCTTGTATCCATTCGGCCCCATTCAGCCTACTGTTTTATGACTTATACCCTCATCCAGGTGTCAATATTTTCCGCGAGCCAGCATATATATATTTTTGTTTTGACAGTAAGCAAAATTTGTAAATTTTTCGATAGAAAAATGTCTCCGGCAAAGCCGGATTTCTCCATACAATGCTGGCTCGCTATCGCTCGCCAGGAAGAAATCGATACCTGGATGAGCATAAATGTCTTACAACAGTTGGTTGAATGGGGCCGAATGGATAGAAGCCAGGGAAAGAGAGAAAAGGAGAGAAAGCTAAAAAAGGCCGGTGACCCCCCTTAAAATATGACTTTCGAAAACCTAATTGAATGTTACGGTTTTTTGTTGTATTATACCTCTAAACTACGTCGCTATTAACGGGGTAGTGGTTATTTTGTTGTATTATACCTCTAAACTACGTCGCTATTAACGGGGTAGTGGTTATTTTGTTGTATTATACCTCTAAACTACGTCGCTATTAACGGGGTAGTGGTTATTTTGTTGTATTATACCTCTAAACTACGTCGCTATTAACGGGGTAGTGGTTATTTTGTTGTATTATACCTCTAAACTACGTCGCTATTAACGGGGTAGTGGTTATTTTGTTGTATTATACCTCTAAACTACGTCGCTATTAACGGGGTAGTGGTTATTTTGTTGTATTATACCTCTAAACTACGTCGCTATTAACGGGGTAGTGGTTATTTTGTTGTATTATACCTCTAAACTACGTCGCTATTAACGGGGTAGTGGTTATTTTGTTGTATTATACCTCTAAACTACGTCGCTATTAACGGGGTAGTGGTTATTTTGTTGTATTATACCTCTAAACTACGTCGCTATTAACGGGGTAGTGGTTATTTTGTTGTATTATACCTCTAAACTACGTCGCTATTAACGGGGGTAGTGGTTATTTTGTTGTATTATACCTCTAAACTACGTCGCTATTAACGGGGTAGTGGTTATTTTGTTGTATTATACCTCTAAACTACGTCGCTATTAACGGGGTAGTGGTTATTTTGTTGTATTATACCTCTAAACTACGTCGCTATTAACGGGGTAGTGGTTATTTTGTTGTATTATACCTCTAAACTACGTCGCTATTAACGGGGTAGTGGTTATTTTGTTGTATTATACCTCTAAACTACGTCGCTATTAACGGGGTAGTGGTTATTTTGTTGTATTATACCTCTAAACTACGTCGCTATTAACGGGGTAGTGGTTATTTTGTTGTATTATACCTCTAAACTACGTCGCTATTAACGGGGTAGTGGTTATTTTGTTGTATTATACCTCTAAACTACGTCGCTATTAACGGGGTAGTGGTTATTTTGTTGTATTATACCTCTAAACTACGTCGCTATTAACGGGGTAGTGGTTATTTTGTTGTATTATACCTCTAAACTACGTCGCTATTAACGGGGTAGTGGTTATTTTGTTGTATTATACCTCTAAACTACGTCGCTATTAACGGGGTAGTGGTTATTTTGTTGTATTATACCTCTAAACTACGTCGCTATTAACGGGGTAGTGGTTATTTTGTTGTATTATACCTCTAAACTACGTCGCTATTAACGGGGTAGTGGTTATTTTGTTGTATTATACCTCTAAACTACGTCGCTATTAACGGGGTAGTGGTTATTTTGTTGTATTATACCTCTAAACTACGTCGCTATTAACGGGGTAGTGGTTATTTTGTTGTATTATACCTCTAAACTACGTCGCTATTAACGGGGTAGTGGTTATTTTGTTGTATTATACCTCTAAACTACGTCGCTATTAACGGGGTAGTGGTTATTTTGTTGTATTATACCTCTAAACTACGTCGCTATTAACGGGGTAGTGGTTATTTTGTTGTATTATACCTCTAAACTACGTCGCTATTAACGGGGTAGTGGTTATTTTGTTGTATTATACCTCTAAACTACGTCGCTATTAACGGGGTAGTGGTTATTTTGTTGTATTATACCTCTAAACTACGTCGCTATTAACGGGGTAGTGGTTATTTTGTTGTATTATACCTCTAAACTACGTCGCTATTAACGGGGTAGTGGTTATTTTGTTGTATTATACCTCTAAACTACGTCGCTATTAACGGGGTAGTGGTTATTTTGTTGTATTATACCTCTAAACTACGTCGCTATTAACGGGGTAGTGGTTATTTTGTTGTATTATACCTCTAAACTACGTCGCTATTAACGGGGTAGTGGTTATTTTTGGTCTCTATATATAATAATATATATAGACCAAAAATAATGCACAAATTTATCTCAGAGGAGGGGTCTTGTGGGCATGTCTTTAAGCTTGGAGGTCCAGGAAGCAAACTAAACTAATAATCCCAATAATAATAATTAAAATAATACCCTGTAATAATAATAATAATAATAATACATAACTAAATCCTTCCCCTTAAAAACAAGATAATATTATTAAAGTTTGTTGCATTTAATGCTTCCAAGACTCAATTTATCCATCTTACTACCAGTCAGGAACCTCCAGAGGACTTTCCCTTGTTCTTCAACAATACAAAAATCAACCCTTCATCTTCTCTCAATATTCTCGGTGTCTCTTTTTCTTCTGCTCTCACTTGGAGGGGCCATATTACCAGTCTCGCTAAGGCGGCCTCCCAGAAACTGGGTGTGCTCAACCGCCTCAAGGGGTTCTCTACCCCTGCGCAGCTTCTTGCTCTGTACAGGGGCACAGTACGTCCTTGTATTGAGTATTGTTCACATGTGTGGGGAGGATCTTCTCACACCGCACTCCTAGACAAAGTAGAAAGGAAAGCCTTACGTGTCATTAACTCCCGTCCACTCACCAACTCTCTGCAATCTCTCTCTCTTTGCCGCAGTGTTGCATCTCTCTCGCTATTCTATCGCTAGTACAATAATCAGTGTTCCTCGGAGCTTTCCCAATGTATACCACCTCCTCTACGTAGGGTACGTGGTACCCGCCTTGCAACACAATTCCACTCCTACTCTGCAACTCTCCAACCCAAGAGTGAAACGCTATTCGCAGACTTTCTTTTGTTCAACTGCTGTGCTCTGGAACTCTCTCCCAGAATCAGTCTTTCCCTCCTCCTATGACTTAAATTTCTTCATTTTAGCTCGAGTGTCCCTTGATTTTGGCCCTGTCACTCTTTGAACTCGGGGGGAGGCACTCGCTGCAGGCAGTTATGCCTTTTGTCTCCCTCATTCACATAGAAAAAAAAAACTGTCAACATCTCAGCCGACATGATAAATAAGTTTAATGAAATTGATTGGGTGTTTCTGGACAATTTTTGGTGATACAATAATTATGATACACTAGCGAACTATTTTGATAAACTACTTGAGCCAGGCAGAGTATGTTACCTGGAATCACTAGTTAGCGTTCACCTTTTTGTTTGTATCATTAGGAAGTGTTCAAATATTGCTGATTACGACTCTACTTACTTACTTTCAATTTCCTGTGTGTGTGTGTGTGTATGAGTGTGAGTGTGTGTGTTTGTTCATATTTGTATGTGTGTATGTGCAAACTTGTGTACGTGTGTTAATGTGCGTGTCCGGACGTGTGGAAGTAAACGTTTGTGTGTATGCGCGCGGGTATACAGTATGTGTGTACGAACGTGTGTGCGTGTGTATGTGTGCGTGTGTGCCCATGTAGCAGTTCATATGTGCGTGTGTATTGCCAACCAATACAAGCAGACTGGAACACTGAAGTGAGACAATACTGGGAGAAAGACAACCATTGAAGAGTGTATCAGGAGAAGTTAGAGCTAGTTAACTGTCTCTCTCTCTCTCTCTCTCTCTCTCGACAATATTTGCAAAACAATGAATTATGTAATACACTGGAAAATCTCTCCCCATCACGCACCGCACTCTCTCTCTCTCTCATCCTTCTATTCTTTTATCCTTCTTGATCTCCTACCGTTCATATATTTACACCCTATACCTCGTCAATAAATCTACAGGATATCCCAGAACATTAAAACCGTGCTTAACTCGAGAACGGCAAGGAAACTCTCAAGAGGTTTTACTGGGCGAAGGCGACGGGACTCTTAAGATCCAAGGCCTAAAAAATTTTTTTTTAAAAGACCCCAAAATCACTCAAAACAAAGGATATGTAATTAAGTGAGATAATTCCCCTCTATACCTTCTATCACTCCTCCACATGTGTCAACCCCCCCTTCAATTATCACCTATTTTTCCTTTTATTCCTTTGTTTATTGGTTTATTTACTGCGCCAATATCTTCCACCCAGTTTCAAGATCATCAGGGACGCATAGAGAGAGCGTAGAAAGAGAAAGACAGCAAGAGAGAGAGATCTTTCTGCCTTCAGGCCTAGGTCTCGAAGAGGGAGGGTGTATGTCTCGTGCGTCTCTCACGTCATGCCTGGAGAGTCGTCAATAATTTGTCTTTTTCACCCCCCAAATACCATTCCCACTTGTTTTATTGCTGTTACATGTCGATATCTTCATATTAGCCCGGGAACGGCGAGAAAGCTCTTAAGAGGTTTTACTGGGCGACGGCGGCAAAGCTCTTAAGAGGGAAGGCCTAAAAAAAAAACATTTTAAAAGGCCCCACTAGCACTTAAAACAATTTTGTTTTTTGTTTTTGTCACCATACCTCATATCACTCCTCCACATCCCCTCCTTCCCCCCTCCCCCCCCCTTCAATTATCAACTATTTTCCCTGTTATTCCCTAATTCATTGGTATATTTTTGTGCTAACATTAGCAAGCTGGTTCCAGGCTGTGGTTATGTGCCTAGCGAGTGTGTTGGCAGAGGTAGACTGTGGGGTGAGACTCTCAGTCATGCTCCAGAGCTCGCGAGGGGAGGGGTTGCCTCACTGTGCTCCACATTTCATGAATGGGCCGCTCCATGTTTATTCATGATTTTGACCAGAAAAATGATATTCCCACTTGTTTTATTGTTGTTACAGGTTACTATCTTCATAGTATTGGTAAAATAGGCGCATATGAATAAGTAATAATGATATTTATCGTAAAATGACGATTATAGGCAGGAATAGAGCCTAATATTGCCGCCCATAAGTATGGTGTTCACTACACATAGCTCGCCTTTTAAAGGTTAAACTTAAAATAGGCGCATATGAATAAGTAATAACGATATTTATCGGATAATGACGATTTTAGGCGGGAATGAAGCAAAATATGCTCGCTTGACACGCACTTTTAAAAAAACAATGGCTCGCCGTTCTCGGGTTAAGGGAGCCGGATTTCGATTAAAAGACTGTCTATCCCCCACTCGAGTGTGGTTGGGGGGAAACAATGATAGAAGGACCAGATTTCTCCTTTTAACCATCGCAGTGTTACAGGTGATAGACCTCCTGCCTGTAGAGGTTCGAATCCTAGAAACATATACTGTATGTACTGTATGTACTGTATATATATATATATATATATATATATATATATATATATATATATATATATACAGGTATATATATAAATCAAGCAAATATATTAACCCCCCCTTAAGAACCACAGTAAATATTAACTAATTTGAATTAGTATCAAACCCAACTGAGATAATAAAAACCTATGAAATACTTAACTCCTTGAGGATTATGATGCATTTAGGAAGGATCTCCAGGAATCCAATGGGTAAAACCTAGCTCAATTAACAATCAAGCTCCCACAAGCTCTCCCTAAACTGATTAAAATCGTCTAATAATAGCCAGAATAAGCTATCAAAACGCGTCATAATCCTCAAGGGGTTAAGGAGATTCAATTCAGCTAGAAACAACTTCAAACATTTACAGTTATTGAAGTAACCTCTTCTGTGCCGCCTACGTCTTTTTTAAACTTTATTCTGGCTACTGTTAGACGATTTTATTCAGTTTAAGAAGGGTCTCCAGGAATTAACAGGCTTCGAACGATCTCACTTAACCCTTTTTACTACCGCAGATCCTTCTTAAACTGCCCCAAAATCGTCAAAATAAAGCTAGAGCAAACTTTAAAAAGACGTCGCCGGTACAGAAGGGGTTAATGACCGCTACGGTACAACAATAGCTCAAATACAAAATACAATCGCCATCCTTCTCAAGGGGCGTTAAGGGGGTGACCTGCTTTTTTTCTCTCAGTTTCTCTCTCTCTCTCTGGCTTGTATTCATTCGGCCCCATTCAGCCTAGTGTATTAAGACGTTTAGCCCCATGCAGGTGTCGATTTTTTCCTGGCGAGCGGTAGCGAGCCATCATATTTTTTTAGAATGTTGTTGACAGCAGGCTAAATGTTTACATTTTTCGATAGAAAAATGTCTCCGGCGAAGCCGGATTCCTCCATAGGCTACACTCCTGGCGAGCGACAATCGACACCTGCATGGGGCTTAACGTCTTAAAACAGTAGGCTGAATGGGGCCGAATGGATACACCTTTCTTAAGTGTAAATATTGCGGGTGTAAAATACAATATATCTCTCTGGTCCTCCATCTTCCCAACTCTAAAAGAAGACGCTGGGATACGAAAACTTTGGTCCTTAGTTTCACTTTAATTTCTTAGTTTCTTTCCGGTTTCATCCGTAAGATAATGGAAATATCTTGGGGTACACATACACATACACACGCACATGAGCGAAATACATTCATACACACACGCACACATACACAAACACACATACACATACTCACATTCACATACATATCAGGTATAACACACACGAACACACACACACATACACACACGCACACATATACAAACACACATACACATACTCACATTCACATACATATCAGTTATAACACACACGAACACACACACACATACACACACGCACACATACACGCACACATATACAACATAAGCAACCTAGAAGGGTCACTAGATCTGTTGTTGCTTGATTTCCTTTGTACTCCTTTGTACAAACACACATACACATACTCACATTCACATACATATCGGTTATTATTCACACGCACACATACACGCACACATATATAAACACACATACACATACTCACATTCACATACATATCGGTTATTACACACACGAACACACACACACACATACACACACACACACACACGATAAATTATATTCAGTTCTTACTTAACTATAATTACCAAATATTTCACAACCATACTGTACTATAGTATAAAAGCTCACTGAAATGTTTTATTCCACATATACGTTTCTCTTTATCTATCTATCTATCTATCTTTCTATATATCTATCTATCTCATATTTAATTATTAAGGCTTTCACGCTCGTACCATATTTGCAAAACAATGCATTATGTAGTACACTGAAAATCTCTCACTATCACGTACCGCTCTCTCTCTCTCTCACACACTTCCTTTGTTCCTCGCACCATACGATTTCTCACCCCTTTCTTTCTCTTTTAAACTGACCTCCCCTCTCTCTCCATCTCCATCTTTTTCTGCTTTCTTACATACTCCCCCTCTCACTGACTCCACCTCTAAGCTCATATATATATATATATATATATATATATATATATATATATATATATATATATATATATATATATATATATATATATATATTATGCTATATATATACAGTATATAATATTTTCTGTAATGGGTTTGGGTACCTGTAATAATCATGTACGGTTATATTCATGTAGAGGTAATAATGGGGTGAAAATTGGAACTTGCTTCAAGGTAATAGCTATATATCATATTTGTTATGTGAATGGTATTTCTTATATAAAATGTTGGACATATTATATTTATATATATTTTAATAACGTTTAAATAATGTTGATAGTAACCCTTGTTCCGCCTTGCATAGCTTGGCAGAGGGCCGGTGTTATCAGGCTTGAGGCTAGCTGGAGTTGGTAGGGATGTGTAGCTCTCACTTAAGGGGAGACTGGCCGTTTGTTTGCTCTATTAATTCATTTATTCATATATTTTTTTAGAGTCCTCCCTAGACCTCCATCAAACTTAGAAGAAAAAAACCCTAGACCCCCCTTCAAGATAAATTTGTAAATTTTCCGGAAGAAAAATGTCCCGGCCAAAGGCCGGTTCCTCTTAAAATTGCAGGCTCGCTATCGCTCGCCAGGAAAAAAAGACGCCTAAATGGCATGAAAGGTCTTAAAATTGACAACGAAATGGGGCGAAAGGTGCTAAAATCACCAAACTAATGGGCCGAACGTCTTATAATATTATTTTTATTAATCTCACCACCACACCCCCAATGAAATTAATTAAAGTATAAAAAAATATATGATCCACCGGGATTCGAACCCGGGTTATCACACACATATTTTTGCCACCTTAACCATTACACCACCAGGACGGTTATCAAAACTAGCGGGGCTAAACATTAGGGAGAAAGGGGGCCATAAAAACGGTGTGCCTCCCCTGAACTATTGTCATACAGTTGGGGATATAATTATGACTTTCCCTCTCCTACATCATCACCAGTGCTGCCTGGGAGTCAACAATGATTACATGGGAACATATGGCTCCAAGGCTTTTACAACAAATATTTGTTTCTTTTTAAGAGTTGAAACAATTTAGGGAACAACTACATGTTTTGGACACTGACTTGGTTGCTGAAAAACAAAAAACAAAAACAAAAATATATGTTTTTTTTTTTTTTTTTTTTTTTTTTCTATGTGATTGAGGGAGGCAACAGGCATAACTGCCTATAGCGAGTGCCTCCCCCATAGTTGAAAGAGTGACAGGGCCAAAATCAAGGGACGTTCGAGCCAAAATGCCTGGACACACAGAGTTTGAAGCAATTTAAGTCATAGGAAGAGGGAAAGACTGATTCTGGGAGAGAGTTCCAGAGCTCAGATGTTGAGTAGAAGAAAGTTTGAGAGTAACGTTTCACTCTTGGGTTGGAGAGTTGCACAGAGTAGGGGTGGGATTGAGTTGCAAGACGGGTACCACGTGCCCTACGTAAAGGAGGTGGTATGCACTGGGATAGCTCTGAGGAACACTGATTATTATAGTAGCGATAGAATAGCGAGAGAGATGCAACATTGCGGCGGAGAGAGAGAGATTGCAGAGAGTTGGTGAGTGGACGGGAGTTAATGATACGAAAGGCCTTCCTTTCAACTTTGTCTAGGAGAGCGGTGTGAGAGGAACCTCCCCACACATGTGAACAATACTCAATACAAGGGCGCACTATGCCCCTGTACAGAGCAAGAAGCTGTGCAGGGGAAAAGAACCCCCTAAGGCGGTTGAGCACACCCAGCTTCTGGGAGGCTGCCTTAGCAAGACTGGTAATATGGTCCTTCCAAATGAGAGCAGAAGAAAAAGAGACACCAAGAATATTGAGAGAAGATGAAGGGTTGATTTTTGTATTGTTGAAGAATAAGGGATAGTCCGCTGGGAGATCCTGACGGGTAGATAGATGGAGAAATTGGGTTTTGGAAGCATTAAAGTTAACAAGGTTTTCTCTGCCCCAATTGGAAATAGTATTTAGATCAGAATTTAAGAGTTCTATGGCTTCATTACGTTTGTCGTTGAGGGATTGCTGGCTGGGGCGTTCTGAAAAACTAATGGAGTAGTGTAAGGTTGAGTCGTCTGCGTATGAATGGATGGGAATTAAGGTACAGTTAAGGAGATCATTTATAAAAATTAGAAAGAGAATAGGAGATAGGACAGAGCCCTGAGGAACACCGGAGTTTATAGGGTGAGGAAGTGAACAATGGCCGTCCACAACCGCAGCTATGGAACGGCCGGAAAGGAAATTAGAGACAAAGGCACAGATGGAGGGATAGAAACCGAAGGAGGGTAGTTTAGAAATTAAAGATTTATGCCAGACTCTATCGAAGGCTTTCGATATGTCTAGTGCAATAGAAAAAGTCTCGCCGAAGTCCCGAAAGGAGGATGACCAAGAGTTAGTAAGATATGAAAGAAGATCACCAGTAGAGCGACCCTTAAGGAAGCCATACTGGCGATCTGAGAGCAGATTATGAGAAGAGAAATGCTTAAGAAATTTGGAAGCAAGAATAGTTTCAAAAACTTTAGAAAGACAAGAGATAAGAGCAATTGGACGATAGTTGGAGGGTTGAGAGCGGTCACCCTTCTTTGGGACAGGTTGAATGTGAGCAAACTTCCAGCATGAAGGGAAGACGTTAGAGGATGGACAGAGACGAAAGAGTTTGCCTAGGCAGGGAGTCAGCACGGAAGCACAGTTTTTGAGAACAACAGGAGGAACACCGTCCGGACCGTACGCCTTATTAGTGTTAAGCCCAGAGAGGGTAGAAAGTACATCTTTAGAAGAGATTAGGATATTAGGCATAAGTAAGAGAGAGGAGGGCGGAGAGGGAGGAATAGCACCGGAATCATCCAAGGTGGAGTTTCTAGCAAAAGTTTGAGCGAAGAGTTTAGCTTTGTCAGAGGAAGAAGTGATGGTTGTGCCATCAGAGTGGGAAAGGGGAGGGAAAGACGAGGAAGAGAAATTGTTGGAGAGGTTTTTGGCTAGATGCCAGAAAGCTTGGGAAGAGCTAGAGTTGGATAGTTCAGTGCATTTATTAATGATGAAAGAGTGTTTGGCAAGTCGAAGAACAGATTTGGCATGATTCCGGGCAGAAACATATGAAGAATGAGAGTCTTGAGTTTTAAGGCGTCGGTACCGTTTGAATGCTTCCTCCTTATTGCGGACAGCAGTAGAACAGGCGTGAGTAAACCAAGATTTTTTAGCATTAGTCTGAGAGAAAGAGAATGGAATGTATGCTTCCATGCCCGATAGGATTACCTCGGTAATGCGTTCAGCACTCTCCTCGGGTCCTCGGCCATGGAAGCAGAAATCATTCCATGGGAAATCAAAGAAGTACTGCCGAAGAGCCTCCCAGTCGGCAGCGCCAAAGTGCCACAAGCGCCGCCGGCTAGGAGGATCGGGTGGCTGTACTGGAGAGATAGGAAAGGTGACAGAGATAAGTTTATGGTCGGAGGAGCCCAAAGGAGAGAAAAGATCGACAGTATAAGAAGAAGGGTTAGAAGTTAGAAACAGGTCAAGAATGTTGGGCCGATCTCCGATGCGATCCGGGATACGGGTGGGTTGCTGAACTAACTGCTCTAGGTCATTTAGGATAGAAAAGACGTAGGCTTGTTCACCAGGTGGATCAGTAGTGTGAGAGGAGAGCCATTGGCGGTGGTGAACGTTGAAATCTCCTAAGATGGAGATTTCTGAGAAAGGAGAAATGGATAGAATGTGTTCCACTGTAGAGTTTAGATAGTCAAAGAATTTAGGAAAGTTGGTAGAGTTAGGGGAAAGATAGACAGCACAGAAATATTTAGTAAGAGAATGACAGGAAAGTTTGAGCCATAAAGTTGAGAATTCAGAGGAGTCGAAATCGGGAACACGAGAGCAAGTGAGTTTGTTGTGCACATATGCACAACATCCGCCTTTGGCTTTGAAACTAGGATAGAGAAAGTAGGAGGATACAGAGAAGGGGTTGCTGGATGTTGCTACAGACACCTGGGTTTCGGTGAGGAAGAGAAGATCAGGTTTGTAGGAGGAGAGATGGTGCTCAACAGAGTGAAAGTTAGAGGAAAGTCCGCGAATGTTGCAGAAATTAATAGAAAGAGTAACAGGCCGAGGTCCAGGTAATTGTGTGGGGTCGTCAGGGGATGGTCGGTCGGGTGAGGGGGCATTTATGGTCCCCCCCCCTGGGGACTCCGAGGCTGGGCTAAAATTTATCATTTTGTGTTTTTTTAATTTTGGTGTGGAGGAATGAAGTGTGGTGTGCATGTTTAGTGTAGTGAAGTGGATAGGAGGAGGAGGTGTTTGTGAGAGCTAGCTGGATTGCTCTCAGTGTAAATGAGGCACAAAGAAAATCAGTAAGAGAGGCCAAGCAAATGAAACAGGAGTTCCAGCGACTCTTTATCACATGCCTATAACCTCACCTGGGTCTAACCCTGATCGATTGGTGCCTACAATCTCCCCAATATATATATATATATATATAATATATATACAATATATTGTATGTATATATATATATATATATATATATATATATATATATATATATATATATACAATACATGTATATATATATATACAATATATATATATATACTGTATATACTATATACTGTATATATATATATATATATATATATATATATATATATATATATATATACTATATATATATACTATATATATATATATATATATATATACGTATATAATGATAAATTTTAAAGATGACCATACAATACTGTATATGAGTTGGCTCAATAACTTGTATATAAAAACACTGTCTATCTATCTATCTATCCATTGCCTGACGCCGTGATCTCCGATGGGGTGGTCTACGAACGAACCGCCCCCATGCACCTCTGTCCCCAGTCAGTCGACGCCCCTCTTCCCAACCAGCACTGCCTTCATCCATATACTTCCTCACTCCATCCTTCCACCTTCTTAGTTATTCTCTCGCTTCCCATACGTTCCATATAGCCGAACCATCTCAAGGTGTTCCTTTTCACACTTTCCAGAACATCTACCTACACACCACACCACCTCCTTACTTCCTCATTCGTCTGTCTATCCGTCCATGTAACTCTGCACGCATTTCTCAGGTAACTCATTTCTACCCCTCTCACTCTTGGTCCGAGTCTCTTCTCAAACATCCATGCTTTGCTTCCGTAAGTCAGTGTCAGGATTACCACACTGTCATGCAAGGACTTCTTCACTTCCATACTGACCACCCTGTTTCTTGTTACTGCTTTCAGCGTTCCTTTTTTTTTTTTTTTTTTCCTACAACCCTCTTCCCTTGTTGCACCCCCTCCTGCACTTCTTCATCCATAGTCCCATCTTTACTCAACACACTGCCCAGATACTTAAATGAGCTGACAATCTCCATAGCCTGACCGTTCAACTTCACCTCACACTCTGTGGCTTCACCCCTTTCGAAGACCATAACCTTGCTCTTCCCAGCATTTACATTCAGATTCCGTTTTTCGCACACTGTTCCAAACGCATTTACCAGACCCTTCAACTCCCATTCATTATCGCTGATCAGAACTGTATCATCAGCAAACAGCAGTACAGGCAGCTTCCACTCATTTCCCTCCCTTATCAGCGATACACCAACATCCACTGCTCTTCCTTGTATTTCTTTCATGACTCCATCCATATATACCGTAAACAACCACGGGGACATCACATACCTCTGTTTCAACCCAACATTCAGGTCAAAGAATTCGCTCTGCTCATTCTCCACACGTACTGCCGCCTTTGCACCCTCATACATGCTCTTCACTGCTTTCAGCAACTTGCCATCTACTCCGTATATTCTAAGTACTTTCCACATACCTTCTCCAAGTCCATAAAGGCAACATACACCTTTTGTTGCTTCTCCAGATATTTCTCCATATCACAATTCAAGGTAAAAATCTGATCTACACATCCTCTTCCCTTCCTAAAACCTCCCTGCTCGTCACCTATCCATACAAATAAGTACATGCTTGATGTTCTGTGCGACACTATGTGTGTGTACGTATGAGAGAGAGAGAGAGAGAGAAAGAGAGAGAGAGAGAGAGAGAGAGAGAGAGAGAGAGAGAGAGAGTGCATGTGTAAAACTTCATGTGTAAGAGTGAATGCATAAGATTGTGGGTGAAACTATGTGTGAATATGTACGAGGCAGAGAGAGAGAGCATGCATCAGTGAGAGTGTGTGTGTATGTACATGTTTGAAAGTTCATGCGTTAGAT
>JBAKBP010035686.1:0-19248 GCA_037953745.1 Lithodes maja
CTCCCACCGTCTTTATTGCGGCCCACCGACGCCCTACGGCTGTCTAGTGTAGATGCTGACCTAGGGCTGACCTTTCCACCACCTTTTTTTAACACGTTAAATAAATACGTGGGTGTACACGCCTTGACAAGTCCTTTCCATTATACCGTTGACCTTTTTCTGACCTTGCAGGGTTTTGCACCACACTTTGCAAAACACACAAGTCATTCAAAGCCTGGAAGGGTCGGCCGCCAGTGTGACAGGCCCTAATAATGCCACGACCCACTCCCGATTTTAAGACGCTTCGCTCAATTCAAGTGTCGATTTTCTATTGGCGAGCAAAATCAAATTTCCACTTATTTCTACTGAAAAATGTACAAATGTGCTTTAAGGGGTCTCTTGGGAGGTGTATATTTTTGTTAGCTTGAATGAGGTGTAGGGTGCCGACTAATATATACTGTATATATACAGTATATACTGTATATATATATATATATATATATATATATATATATATATATATATATATATATATATATATATATATATATATATATATAGTATATATATATATATATATATATATATATATATATATATATACACAGTATAATCGAGCGCTGCAACTAAATATATTCGGAGCGCTCAAAGCTTCAACAAGGTTAAATAATTTTACACTTCACTCTAACCTGACTTCCAAACGAATACCCTGTCTGAAATTGGGTAGAAAAGTATAAAATACCACTGTCTCTCTCCCGTGATCTAAACTGCCCCTCTGTCTCTCCATCACTAAAGTTGTAAAGCCAGACACCCCTAATGATCGGTCAAACGTCTTATACCCAATGGACGGGGGACGCCATCAATCAATCTTACAACATCAATGAGACCTGCAGCTGACATTCGTTGGTATTTCTGGGTCGTCGGGATGGGAGTGGGATGGAGGGTATTCATCTTGGTGCACTGTTTTGGGGAGTTATTGCATATAATGGGGAGTTATTGCAGATATTGGAGAGTTATTGCAGATATTGGGGT
Organism: Lithodes maja; assembly: GCA_037953745.1. Classification (NCBI taxonomy): domain Eukaryota; kingdom Metazoa; phylum Arthropoda; class Malacostraca; order Decapoda; family Lithodidae; genus Lithodes; species Lithodes maja. The sequence goes on from JBAKBP010035686.1 coordinate 1,012, forward strand.
AATTTTAGATATTGGGGAGTTATTACAGTTATTGGGGTTATTTTAGATATTGGGGAGTTATTGCAGATATTGGGGAGTTATTGCAGATATTGGGGAGCTATTACAGATATTTGGGAGTTATTGCAGATATTGGGGAGTTATTTTAGATATTGGGGAGTTACTGCAGATATTGGGGAGTTATTGCAGATATTGTTTTTTTTATTAGACATTGGCGAGTTATTGCATATATTGGGGAGTTATTGCAGATATTGGGGAGTTATTGCAGATATTGTTTTTTTTAGATATTGTGTTAGTTACTTTAGATATTGGGGAGTTATTGCAGATATTGGGGAGTTATTGAAGATATTGGGGAGTTATTGAAGATATTGGGGAGTTATTGCAGATAATGGGGAGTTATTGCAGATATTGGGGAGTTATTGAAGATATTGGGGAGTTATTGCATATATTGGGGAGTTATTGCAGATATTGGGTAGTTATTGCATATATTGGGGTGTTATTGCAGATATTGGGGAGTTATTGCAGATATTGAGGAGTTATTGAAGATATTGGGGAGTTATTGAAGATATTGGGGAGTTATTGCAGATATTGGGAAGTTATTGCAGATATTCCGGAGTTATTGCATATATTGGGGAGTTATTGCAGATATTGGGGAGTTATTGCAGATATTGAGGAGTTATTGAAGATATTGGGGAGTTATTGAAGATATTGGGAAGTTATTGCAGATATTGGGAAGTCATTGCAGATATTCGGGAGTTATTTTATATATTGGGAGTTATTGCAGATATTGGGGAGTTATTGCAGATATTGAGGAGTTATTGAAGATATTGGGGAGTTATTGAAGATATTGGGGAGTTATTGCAGATATTGGGAAGTTATTGCAGATATTTGGGAGTTATTTTATATATTGGGGAGTTATTGCAGATATTGGGGTTATATTAGATATTGGGGATTTATTACAGCTATTGGGGAGTTATTGCAGATATTGGGGAGTTATTGCAGATTTTGGGGAGTTGTTGCAGATATTGTGGAGTTATTGCAGATATTGAGGAGTTATTGAAGATATTGGGGAGTTATTGCAGATATTGGGGAGTCATTGCAGATATTGGGGAGTCATTGCAGATATTGGGGAGTTATTGCAGATATTGGGGAGTTATTGCAGATATTGGAGAGCTATTGCAGATATTGGGGAGCTATTGCAGATATTGGAGAGCTATTGCAGATATTGGAGAGTCATTGCAGATATTGGGGTTATTTTAGATATTGGGGATTTATTACAGCTATTGGGGAGTTATTGAAGATATTAGGGAGTTATTGCAGATATTGGGGAGCTATTGCAGATATTGGGGAGTTATTGCATATATTAGGGAGTTATTGCAGATGTTGGGGAGTTATTGCAGATATTGGAGTTATTGCAGATATTGGTGAGTTATTGCAGATATTGGGGAATTATTGCAGATATTGGGGAGTTATTGCAGATGTTGGGGAGTTATTGCAGATGTTGGTGAGTTATTGCGGTTATTGGGGTTATTTTAGATATTGGGGATTTATTACAGCTATTGGGGAGTTATTGCAGATATTAGGGAGTTATTGCAGATATTGGGGAGCTATTGCAGATATTGGGGAGTTATTGCTTAGGGAGAGAGTTGTAGAGTTTACCGTGCATGTGTATTCACTTGCTTGTTCGTCAAGGGGAATCCACGCAATGCGCGAGCTAAGCTCATTATTATCGCGCCTCCTTAACTGGGAATGTATTGCGTGAAATGCATGTTAAGTGTTTTATGTATCGTTGGAATGGCTGTGGATGTGTGTATAGTCTGTATTTTAGCCAATTGGCGACATCTGGAAACGAAGGCTTAGGGTTAATCTCTACGGTACCATTCTCACTACGGTACCAGTCTCACCCGAAGACTTAGGTTGACCAGTACGATACCCATTTCACCTTGTAACCGATCACCAACCCCAGATGGGACGTCACAACTTCGTCCACTTATACCAGGTTCCTATTTATACTGCTAGGTGAACAGAGGCTACACCGTTTGGAGACTTGCCCAAATGTCTCTCCACCACCCGGGTCACGAACTCGGGACCTTCTGGTTGTGAGCCAGACGCGCTATCAGTTACGCCACGGGGAGGTGTAAATATTAAACTAATGAAAGCATATGGTCCTCCCGGGATTCGAACTCGGGACACCACACCCAAAACATAAGCATCTAAAGTATTCTAAACCATTACACCACCAACAGTGTGTGTGTGTGTGTGTGTGTGTGTGTGTGTGTGTGTACTGAACAGGGGTTGCTGACCCTTGTTCAGTACCAAGATAGTGAAGTTGGAACTGCGCACCTCCCTCGGCACTCTAAACTCTTCTATGCGCAGGTTTTCTCTGGGAACGTCATCATCGGACTACGATGGACTACCATAAACAAGCAAGTGTGTGTGTGTGTATGTGTGTGAGTGTGTATATGTGTGTGTGTGTGTGTATGTGTGTGTGGGGGGGGGGGGGGGTGTTTGTCTATGTATGTGCATGTGTGTGTGGGTGTGTATGTGTTTGTGTGTGTTGCAGGCCACAAGTGTCAGGTGAGGCAGCTGAAACTTTAATATCTAGTAATATAAAAGGATAGAGAGACCGTCATGCTGGCAACACCTGATCTTAGCCAGGTGTACTTAATTGAACCTTTATATACACGTGTAGATAGATAAAGAGGTAGATAGACGGATTGATAGATAGATAGATAGGTAGACGGATAAATAGATAGATAGATAGCTATATAGATAGACGGATTGATTGATTGATAGATAGTTATATATATAGATAGATAGATAGACGGATAGATAGATAGATATATAATATATGGACGGATAAATAGATAGATGGATAGATAGACGGATATATAGACGAATAGACGAATAGATAGATAGATAGATAGATAGATAGATATATAAATATGATAGCTAGGTAGACGGATTGATAGATAGATAGATAGATAGATAGCCGGATTGATTTATAGATAGATAGATAGTTAGATAGATAGACGGATAGATAGATAGATATATTGATAGACGGATAGTTAGATAGATATATAGATAGATAAAGAGATTGATAGATAGATGGATATATAGACGGATAGACGAATAGATAGATAGATAGACAGATAGACAGACAGACAGACAGACAGACAGACAGACAGACATATATAGATAGATAGATAGATAGATATATGGATAGATAGATAGACAGATAGATAGACAGATAGATAGATAGATAGTCAAATGCGTCCCCCAGAGTTGAAAGAGTGACAGGGCCAAAATCAAGAGACGTTCGAGCCAAAATGCCTGGATACACGGAGTTTGAAGCAATTTAAGTCATAGGAAGAAGGAAAGACTGATTCTGGGAGAGAGTTCCACAGTTCATATGTTGAATAGAAGAAAGTCAGAGTAACGTTTCACTCTTGGGTTGGAGAGCTGCACAGAGTAGGAGTGGGATTGTGTTGCAGGACGGGTAACCACGTGCCCAACGTAGAGGAGATGGTATACACTAGGAGAGTTCTGAGGAACTCTGATTATTATAGTAGCGATAGAATAGCGATAGAGATGCAACATTGCGGCAGACAGAGAGAGATTGCAGAGAGTTGGTGAGTGGACGGTAGTTAATGATACGAAAGGCCTTCCTTTCTACTTTGTTTAGGAGTGCGGTGTGAGAGGATCCTCCCCGCACATGTAAACAATACTCAATACAAGGATGCACTATGCACCTGTACAGAGCAAGAAGCTGTGCAGGAGTAAGGAACCCCTTGAGGCAGTTGAGCACACCCAGCTTCTGGGAGGCTGCCTTAGCAAGACTGGTAATATGGTCCTTCCAAGTGAGAGCAGAAGAAAAAGAGACACCAAGGATATTGAGAGAAGATGAAGGATTGATTTTGTTATTGTTGAAGTATACAGAAAACTCCTCTGGGAGTTCCTGACAGGTAGTAAAATGGAGAAATTGGGTTTTGGAAGCATTAAAGGCAACAAGCTTTTCTCTGCCCCAATTGGAAATAGTAGTTAGATCAGCAGAAAAGTGTTCTATGGCTTCATTACCTTTGTTTTTGAGGGATTGCTAGCTGGGGCGTCCTGGAAAACTAATTGAGTAGTGTAAAGTAGAGTCGTCTGCTTATGAATGGATGAGACTGGAGGTACAGTTGAGAAGATAATTTATGAAAATTAGAAAGAGAATGGGAGATAGGACAGAACCCTGAGGAACACTGGAGTTGATAGGATGAGGAAGTTAGCGATGGCCGTCCACAACCGCAGCTATGGAACGGCCGGAAAGGAAATTAGAGACAAAGGCACAGATGGACGGATAGAAACCGAAGGAGGGTAGTTAAGAAATTAAAGATTTGTGCCAGACTCTATCGAAGGCCTTCGATATGTCTAGTGTAATAGAAAAGGTCTTACCGAAGTCCCGAAAGGAGGATGACCAAGAGTTAGTAAGATATGAAAGAAGATCACCAGTAGAGCAACCCTTATGGAAGCCATACTGGCGATCTGAGAGCAGATTATGAGAAGAGAAATGCATAAGAAATTAGGAAGCAAGAATAGATTAAAAAAACTTTAGAGATACAAGAGATGAGAGCAATTGGACGATAGTTGGAGGGTTGAGAGCGGTCACCCTTCTTTGGGACAGGTTGAATGAGAGCAAACTTCCAGCAATAAGGGAAGACGTTAGAGGAGAGACAGAGATGAAAGAGTTTGCCTAAGCAGGGAGTCAGCACAGAAGCACAGTTTTTAGTACAACAGGAGGATCACCGTCTGGACCGTATGCCTTCATAGAATTAAGCCCAGAGAGGGTAAAAAGTACATCATTTGAAGAGATTAGGAAATTAAGCATAAGTAGGAGAGAAGGGGGTGGAGAGGGTGAAATAGCACCGGAATCATCCAAGGTGGAGTTTCTAGCAAAAGTTTGAGCGAAGAGTTCAGCTTTGTCAGAAGAAGAAAGGATGGTTGTGCCATAAGAGTGGAAAAGGGGAAGGGAAAGATGAGGAAGATTTTTTTTTGAATGAGTTAAGTGCAAAGAAAGGAAAATATGAGCAGTGGCACCAATATGGCGAAGGTTGGCCGATCTCTGTTATTATATAATTATAGGGTCTCTAGTAGTGCGTGGTGTAGTGTGTATGTGTGTGTGTTTATGTGTGTGTGTCTGTGTGTGTGTTAGCATGCGTCCCTTGTTCAGACTGTGTCGATAGTTCATCAAAAGTATTAGTTTGTATTTTATTATTGTGTATTTATTTGTTTAGTTCCTCCATAGATCTCCACGAAGCTTAACAAAAAATACCCCCAAGACCCCTACTCGACATAAATTTGTGCATTTTTCGGTCAAAAAATACCCCGGCCGATGACCGCTTCCTCCTAAATTACAGGCTTGCTATCACTCACCAGGAGAAAATCGACATCTTAATGGCATGCAAGGTCTTAGAATCACCAAACTAATGGGGCAAATGTCTTAATATATCAAAATTAATGTGGCTTAGCATAATGAAGAAGCGGGTCCAGGAGCCCCCACCCCCCTCCCCAAATTGGACCTGGAAATGTGGATTTCCCAGCGTTTGAATGTGCGTGTGTGGGTGTATATATGTTGGTATGCGTCCATTGCTTAGGTCAGTGTGCATAGTTCGTCCAAAGTAGTATGGAAGGGGGGGGGGGGGGGTTAGTATGTATGTATATGCTCAGGCCCAATCCCCACTTTTCCTGTTTTTATTTTTATTTTCTCTTTTACTCTATTTTATTATTTGTTTTGTTTTTATTTTCTTGGGGGTGGCCAACTCAAGACAGAGCAAGAACAGGGAAAACACAAAACACAAGAGAGAACAACGAACAAACAGACAAAACACAACATTCACACATCTATTTGTTTTGGGTTCCTCCTTAGACCTCCATCACGCTTTTACAACAATATAATATAAGAAAATAAACCCTCTTCTATAAAAATGTGTGCATTTAACGATAGAATAATGCCCCGGACAAGGGCCGGTTCCACTTAAATTGCAGGCTCGCTATCTTCAGGAAATAATCGACACCTAAATGGCACGAACAATTTTAAAATTGACAAAGAAATGGAGCGACAGGTCTTAAAATCTCCAAACTATAATCAAACAGGTCTTAACAGGCGGTCCTACCCGCGGTTACTCCCTTTACATTGGTGCCACATGTATAATCCCTAACAACGAAAATATATTATTTTCGGTATTAAGTACCTTAAGTCGGTTTGAAATGCTCAGGCTATTTCTACAGGTACAAAAAAGCTTTATTGTTTTTATAATTAATTTGCTTATTAGTAAATTCAATGGACATTGTATACAGCTTGGCAATGGCTACCGCGACGTTGTCAAACGTCGGCCAAAAAAACTCATCACAAATTTCACGTGATGGCGCGCTGCCAGGCGCACGAAATTTATACTCTCACTTCATTTCATTCCTGACTTTGACACCATCCACAATGGAAGCCGCTCCAAATCGCCCCACCACTTGCATAGTCAGACAAAACAGATGGTACAGATGGTACAGAGGGGAAACCTCTTAAAAAAAAATGCGCCGAAACTTTTACCTCTTGGGTGGTGTGGAAAAAAAGTAAAAATATAAAATGGTAATATATTACCAGTACATACATACGTACATACATATACATATATATATATATATATATATATATATATATATATATATATATATATATATAATTATATATACATATATATATATATATATATACATATATATATAATTATATATATATATATCGAACCGTCGACCATCAGGACTATAGCCGACGCTTTAATCAATTACACCACGGCAGACTGCCGTGGTGTAATTGATTAAAGCGTCGGCTATCGTCCTGATGGTCGACGGTTCGATCCCCACTGAGAGACTAGAAACATTTACTGGCTCACGTGTATTTGTGATATATTCTCAATATATATATATATATATATATATATATATATATATGAGAGAGAGAGCGAGAGCGCCACAAAACTGGGTGGGGGGAGGGGATAAAGTGGATGCAAGTGTGGTGTGGTGTATGCGGGGTGGGGGGGGGGGGGGAGGGGGTAGAGTGGGGGGGTGGGGGGTGTAGGGTACAAAGGAGTACAAAGGAAATCAAGCAACAACAGATCCAGTGACCCTTCTAGGTTGCTTGTCCTCCAAAACACTGAGGATCAAGTGTCCAAACAGTGGTTTGGAGTGGGTAAGGGAACATTGGAAAGGGAATTACTGCCCTGGAACTAATGTCCGTGGCAGGATTAGGAAGTTAGTAGGGGACAGATGGGTTAGTAACTGAGGGGGGGATAAAAATAAAGTTATTCATTTACAAACGCAGTCAGTCGCGGGTTTGATGCGAGATATTTGTCTAGGCGGAGTTTAAATGAATCAACGGTGATGCAGTCTATAACGTTTCGGGGAAGCCCATTCCACAAGTTGACAACTCGATTGAAGAAGAAATTCTTAGATTCGTGCGAGTTAAAAGATTTACCAATAATTTTGCAACCGTTTCCCCGCGTGTAATTAGATTGGTCGATAGTGAAGTACTTACTACAGTTCATATTGTCGATGCCTTTGATGATTTTGAACACTTGAATTAAGTCGCCTCTTAATCTGCGCTGGGTTAAAGGAAATAGATTTAATTCTCTAAGACGCTCTTCGTATGGTTTGTTCTTTAGGCTAGGTATCATTTTGGTAACTCTACGTTGAACTCTTTCTAGCTTGTTTATATCTTTTTGGTAATAAGGGCACCAGGATTGAACGCAGTATTCCAGAAGAGGGCGGACTAAGGAATTGTAAAGGGTTAGGATAACTTCTTTGGATTTATGCTCAAATGACCTGCCTATAAAGCCAATTATTTTGTTTGCCTTCTTAACAACTTCTGAACATTGTTGACTCGGTTTTAGGTTACTCGATATTGTTACTCCCAGATCGGTTTCTCTGTTTACATTCTTAAGCTGAGTGCCATTCATCGAATAGTTTGCTTTCTCATTTAGGTATCCGATACGTAGTACTTTACATTTATCCGCATTGAAACTCATTTGCCAAATTTGGGCCCAACATGACAATTTATCTAGATTGTGTTGCATATCGTCAACTTGTTCTTTTGAGAGTACGCTATTTGCAATTTTTGTATCGTCAGCAAATTTTGAGATTGTACAGGTGAGACCCTCATCTATGTCGTTGATGTAAATTAGAAAGAGAATTGGTCCTAGTACCGATCCCTGGGGTACCCCGCTACTTACATTGGTCCATTTTGATGCCTTACCGTTTATGACTACTCTTTGCTTTCTGTCGCTGAGCCAATTTTCTATCCATTTCAACACACCGTCTTTTATTCCATGTGCTTTTAGTTTTAGCAGTAAACGTTTGTGGGGAACTTTGTCAAAGGCCTTTTGAAAATCAAGGTATATAATATCTACAGCTTTACTCTCATCGTAGAGGTTGAGGATATCGTGGAAGAAGTCTAAGAGGTTTGTTAAACAGGAACGTTTTTTACGAAAGCCGTGTTGAGTATCTTTAAGTATGTTATTTTCCTCTAAGTGATTTACGAGTCTGTCTCGTATGACCGTTTCTAGCATTTTACATACAACTGAGGTTAAGCTAATTGGACGATAGTTACTGGATAGGGATTTGCTGCCTTTTTTGAATATCGGTGTTACGTTGGCTAGCTTCCACTGATCGGGCATAGTTCCAGACTGCAAGGATTTATTGAATAGTAATGTCAGTGGTTTAGAGAGCTCATCCTTAGCTTCCTTTAGAACTCTCGGCGAGATTGTATCAGGTCCAGGCGTTTTATTTACCTTGAGTTTATCTAAACAATTCAATACTTCTCTCTCTGTAACGGTGATATTGCTTAAAACATGTGAATTATCAATCTGAATCGGCGATGGTGTAGGGATATCACTGAGGTCTTCTGTTGTAAAAACTGATGCAAAGAAGGTATTGAGGGCATTACTCATTTGTTCTTCGTCTTTGGTGTATTCTCCATTTTCATCGACTAACGGTCCAACAGTTGAAGTAACTACTTTTTTCTTTCTGATATAACTATAGAATTCTTTCGGGTTTGTTTTACTTTGATTCGCAATATGTAACTCTAAGGTCTTTTTACTTTGCTTAATTAACTTTTTGGCTTTGCGTCGTAGCTCTACAAATTTCAGCCGTTCTTCGTCATTTTGTGAGGATTTTAATCTATCATTAGCAAATTTTTTAGCAAGCAGGCAGTTTGAAATATCTTTATTCCACCATTTGGGCTTATTATTATGGCCTGGACGCCGTATTTTCGATGGTATGCAGTCTTGCACTGCTTTTAGGCAAGTGGCTTCGAATAACTTCCAAGATGTATTTATGTCGTTATTGTGAATTAAAAAGCTCCAGTCAGTTTCTTTAAACATAGCTCTAAGTTTATGGAAGTTTGCTTTCTTGAAATTAGGGACTTTTTCGATGCTACTATTTGGTTCGTTACTAGTAAACTTTAAAGTGAAAGTTATCGTATGATGGTCGCTGTTACTGAATTCATCACCAACATTCAAATTCTCTATTAATTCTTCTTTTGTTGCAAGTACAATGTCAAGAACGTTATTACCACAGGTCGGCGTTCCAACAAATTGATAAAGCGAACTCTCTTGCAAGTTCGTATACAAGTCATGTCCGGAGTGTGAAGTAAGAGTATCGCCCCACTTGGTCACAGGTAAATTAAAGTCACCAAAAATTGCGGTATCTTGTGAGTTACTTACATCTGCAATTTGTTCGTAAATTTCTCGGCCAGTTTGCACTGATTGAGCTGGAGGTCTGTATATTAATGCAAGTATTATTTTGGTACCTTTATTATTCTTTATTAGCACAAAAGATGCGTCGATGTTCACAATTTGAGGTTTTGACAAGAGGGTAGGGTTAAGACTTTCTTTGATATAAAGTAAAACGCCACCTCCATTTCGATTTATTCGGCTTTTCTCAAACATTACATAACCGGGAAGTGAATACTCTGCTAAAAAGTCTCCATCTTCTGTATTGAGCCAAGATTCTGTTATGCCAATCACATCATAATTTTCTGTAAACACTAGCTCCTCTAAATCTGAACATTTATTGCGTATGCTACGAGCGTTTGCATAGAAAACCTTTAAATTTGTTATTTTAGAACTCACGGAACGCGCTTTAATAATATTTTTGGTTCTTGTCGGATCTACATTTATGTTCATGGCTGTCCTCGGTCCTCGCTGTCTCCGGTCCTTATCGCTGGTGGTCCTCGGTTGCCTCTGTTTTTTTCTTGGCGTTGGATGATTTATGTCACTGCTGCTTCTTCTCGGATGGCGTTTTTTGATCCATGGCTGCGGACTGCTTCGTGCAGGAGACGACCCATGCGTGCTGAACCCACAGGGTTTAGATGAGTGCCATCCTTGCGGAACAGAGTAGGCTGGTTGTAGAAGTTGTCCCAGAGGTTGATGAATTCAACTTCTTCCCTCAGACACAAATGTTTTAGTCGGCTATTTGTGCTGAAGGCCTTGTCGTAGAATTTGTCAGGTGCGTCGATCTTGGGGAGAATGCCTGAGATGATGATATTCCTTGACTTGTTTTTGTAGTGCTGGATCATCTTGCGATATTTCTCCATCAACTCTTCGGATCTGGTGCGCATGACGTCATTTGAACCAGCAACCAGCAGAGAGAGAGAGAGAGAGAGAGAGAGAGAGAGAGAGAGAGAGAGAGAGAGAGAGAGAGAGAGAGAAACAAAAGAGGAAAGGGGAATGGTGTGTGAGAGCGGAAAGGGTATGGAGGGAGTGATGGTAATGGAATATGGGAGAGAGAGAGAGAGAGAGAGAGAGAGAGAGAGAGAGAGAGAGAGAGAGAGAGAGAGAGAGAGAGAAAATAAGAGGGAAGTGAGAGAGAGGGAAGGATATGGAGAGTGATGGTGATGAGATATGACTCATGAATGAGAGAGAGAGAGAGAGAGAGAGAGAGAGAGAGAGAGAGAGAGAGAGTGGATGATCTATATTCCTGTAACTCTAAAAGGCCTTTCCGTATTTCTACTGAATGATGTTGCGATAAATTATATTAATTAATGTGTTGGAAATATACGTATAAGCCCCATTACTTCTAATTACACCAACCTCATTTCTATAGCTTAATTAAGGGGGGATGGGCGTATTGATTTGCGCATTTGTTGATCTTTTTATAAATTTATTAGCTTCCTACCTAGACCTCCATCAAGCTTTAAAAAACACCTCTCAAGACCCTCCTTCACGATTAATTTGTACATTTTTCGATAGAAAAATGCCAATGCCGAAGGCCAGTACCTCTTAAATTACAGGATCGCTATCGCTCGCCAGGACAAAATTGATACCGGTACCTAAATGGCACGAAAAGACATATTTACACAAAAATGGGGCGAAACGTCCTCCAATCGCTAAACTAACGAGCCGAACGCCATAGAATCTGAAAACTAATGGGACTAAACATGAGGAAGAAGGGGGACCAGAAAAACTAGCCATCTCCCCTTCAATGCCCAAGGCGATATATCCCTGGGGCCAGGTATATAGATTAAGGGGAGGCAGACCGTTTTTCTAGACCCCCTTTTCCCTAATGTTTAGCCCCACTAGTTTTGAAATTATAAGATGTTCGGCCCATTAGTTTGTCGATTTTAACACCTTTTGCCACATTTCGTTGTCAATTTTAAGACCTTTCGTGCTATTTAGGTGTTGATTTTTTCCTGGCGAGCGATAGCGAGCCTGCAATTTTAAGAGGAGTCGGCCTTCGGCCGGGACATTTTTCTACCGAAAAATGTACAAATTTATCTAGGGGGTGTTTTTCTAAGCTTGATGGAGGTCTAGGGAGGAAATTAAGAAAATATATGAATAAATGAATTAATAGGCCAAACAAACGGCCAGTCTCCCCTTAATGAATATATACATTAATTTAATCTTGGTCTAAAGGAGGTGTCACACATACGATTATTCCGCCAATTTTCGATGAGCAATTTTTTTCTCATACTATTTTGAGGCGCTTTTGCATTGGAATAGGAAACTAAATCGAATGTGGATTATGTTAGGTAGTTTAATTCTCATGAGACTTAAATTTGAAACAGTCAGACTACAATTGCCCCAAAAAATTGACGGAAAAATCGCTCGTGTGACATCACCTTAACCCTGCTCAGGCATATTGGCCCCATATGGGCCAAAAAATATGCGTAAAACAAGTTTATTGCGAATATTTCACGGCCGGAGGCCGATGGCAAAAAGTTTTGAAGACGAGCAGTCAGTCTGCATCGTCCTACAACTGGGAGAGGGTGTGAGCTGCCGCTCTCTCTCCTCCCCTTTCCTGTACCAACCTGTCCGGTCACCATATGGGGTCCATAATCCCAAATGTGTACTACAAATTTCCCCTTCCTATCGAACTTTTTTTTAGCCCCAGAGTTCTGCTTTGTTGTTACCCAAGACCCTCAGCCATCCCCTCCACGGCCCTGCAACCAAATTAATCCAGCTTATGTAATGTATGAGATATGCCTCACTTTTGTTGACCCTTTTTTTTCACTATTTTTTTTAATTTTTTATATATGACTTAATATTTACAGTAGTGTAATTTGCTCTTAACATAATATTAAGCATTAATTGTAGTTTCTATTGGTAACAAGAAATTTAAAATCCATTAATCAGTTTTTGGGTGAGAGCCGTTTAAAGTGCCGGTCCCCATATGGGGCCACATTGCTAATTTCGTTACACTTCTGGAACATTACCTGAGCAGGGTTAAGGGGGGATGGGCCGGTTCTCTGGACCACTTTCTCCCTCATGTTTAGCCCCATTAATGTTCAGATGTTAAGATGTTTGCCCCATTAGTTAGTCGATTGTAAGACCTTTCCCCTAATTTCTTCGTCAATATTTAGACCTTTCGTGCTATTTAGGTGTCGATTTTTTCCCTGGCGAACGATAGTGAGTCTGTAATGTTGGAAGAACCGGCCTTTGGCCGGAATTTTTTTCTACCGAAAATTGTACAAATTAATCTAGATGGGGGATCTAATGGATGTTTTTTTTAAATTTGATGGAGGGCTAGGGAGGAATCTAGAAAAATAATGAATACATGCAAAAATCGCCCAAAAAGTTAACCATCTCCCCTTAACACGAGAATATTGTCCAGTGTTATCTAAAGCCGGTATCACACGAGCGCTTTTTCCCTCAATATTTATCCTCAACACTGGTCTGGCAGCTTAAGAGGTCAACATTTAAAATATTTCGGTCACCTAAATTGACCACTTGCGAGTTTCAGGCTATAAGGAAGTTGGAGCCGTAAACATCGATATCAAACATAAATACAAGAATAATGTAGATGTCTAATTGTATATGGATAAAAAGTATGTTGAATTGGGTATTGTGTATTTTTATACGTACTACAACCGTATTATAGCTGGTATTTCTGTTATAAATCGATGTATACAGCTCCAACTTCCTTATAGAACGAAACTCGCATGTGGTGAATTAATTCATCATCAGTCTAGTGTCCGATTCCAGTACAAAATATTCCAGATATGTTGCCAGAAAAATGCTGTCCATCGAATGTTGACCATAAAAGCTCTCGTGTGATACCGAAATAAGTCATATATCTTACTTTCAGTGTTGGTTATTTAGTTCGTTAGTTAAAATATGACTTCAGACGCTATCAACCCTTCTGGATTATTAAGCCAGCACAGTGTAAGTAAAGAATAGTGTCAGCACTTGAGCCCCCTTTCGAGAACTCCAGTTCCTTTATATTTTGGCAACTATTAGACGATTTTATTAAGCTTAGGAAGGACCTCAAACAATTAAAAAGCTAAAGACTATCTCAATTAGTCCTTTTAGCTACCTCAGATACATTCTTAACAAGCTAAAGACTATCTCCATTAGTCCTTTTAGCTACCTCAGATCCATTCTTAACAAGCTAAAGACTATCTCCATTAGTCCTTTTAGCTATATCAGATCCTTCTTAAGCTATACAAAATCGTCTAAATATAGCTAGAATAGTATATAAATCACGTCGCTGGTACAAAAAGGGTTAATATCCATTCAGGCAGGACCAAAATCAGCACAGAACACATATGTTTGCATTCACTGAGTCGGGGGATCCAAACCTCGATATTTTCGGAATTACTGGAAACATGTTGGAGCTTTAGAGTACTGTTTACATAATGATTACACACATACATACACACACACACACACACACACGCACCCACCCCCGCGCACCCACCCACCCACACACCCAAAACCACACACACATACACCCACAACCACACACACCCACACCCACACACAAACACACACTTACCCACACACACACCACACTTGATAAATGAGCAAGGTTGTAAAGAGAAACAACATCAGTTGAGAATAGAACTTGGGCAGGAAAATGCAAAACTAGTGGAAGAATAGGACAAGCAAGTCTAAATTAGCTCCAACTCCAACATAAACATGAAACAATGGAGAGAGGGAGGAGTGATAGTACAAAGGAGTACAAAGGAAATCAAGCAACAACAGATCTAGTGACCCTTCTAGGTTGCTTGTCCTCCAAAACACTGAGGATCAAGTGTCCAAACAGTGGTTTAGAGTGGGTAAGGGAACATTGGAAAGGGAATTACTGCCCTGGAACTAATGTCCGTGGCAGGATTAGGAAGTTAGTAGAGGACAGATGGGTTAGTAACTGAGGAGGAGATAAAATAAAGTTATTCATTTACAAACGCAGTCAGTCGCGGGTTTGATAAGAGATATTTGTCTAGGCGGAATTTAAATGAATCAACGGTGATGCAGTCTATAACGTCTCGGGGAAGCCCATTCCACAAGTTGACAACTCGATTGAAGAAGAAATTCTTAGATTCGTGTGAGTTAAAAGATTTACCAATAATTTTGCAACCATTTCCCCGAGTGTAATTAGATTGGTCGATAGTGAAGTACTTACTACAGTTCATATTGTCGATGCCTTTGATGATTTTGAACACTTGAATTAAGTCACCTCTTAATCTGCGCTGGGTTAAAGGAAATAGATTTAATTCTCTAAGACGCTCTTCGTATGTTTTGTTCTTTAGGCTAGGTATCATTTTGGTAACTCTACGTTGAACTCGTTCTAGCTTTATATCTTTTTGGTAATAAGGGCACCAGGATTGAACGCAGTATTCCAGAAGAGGGCGGACTAAGGAATTGTAAAGGGTCAGGATAACTTCTTTGGATTTATGCTCAAATGACCTGCCTATAAAGCCAATTATTTTGTTTGCCTTCTTAACAACTTCTGAACATTGTTGACTCGGTTTTAGGTTACTCGATATTGTTACTCCCAGATCGGTTTCTCTGTTTACATTCTTAAGCTGAGTGCCATTCATCGAATAGTTTGCTTTCTCATTTAGGTATCCAACATGTAGTACTTTACATTTATCCGCATTGAAACTCATTTGCCAAATTTGGGCCCAACATGACAATTTATCTAGATTGTGTTGCATATCGTCAACTTGTTCTTTTGAGAGTACGCTATTTGCAATTTTTGTATCGTCAGCAAATTTTGAGATTGTACAGGTGAGACCCTCATCTATGTCGTTGATGTAAATTAGAAAGAGAATTGGTCCTAGTACCGATCCCTGGGGTACCCCGCTACTTACATTGGTCCATTTAGATGCCTTACCGTTTATGACTACCCTTTGCTTTCTGTTGCTGAGCCAATTTTCTATCCATTTCAACACACCGTCTTGTATTCCATGCGCTTTTAGTTTTAGCAGTAAACGTTTGTGGGGAACTTTGTCAAAGGCCTTTTGAAAATCAAGGTATATAATATCTACAGCTTTACTCTCATCGTAGAGGTTGAGGATATCGTGGAAGAAGTCTAAGAGGTTTGTTAAACAGGAACGTTTTTTACGAAAGCCGTGTTGAGTATCTTTAAGTATGTTATTTTCCTCTAAGTGATTTACGAGTCTGTCTCGTATGACCGTTTCTAGCATTTTACATACAACTGAGGTTAAGCTAATTGGACGATAGTTACTGGGTAGGGATTTGCTGCCTTTTTTGAATATCGGTGTTACGTTGGCTAGCTTCCACTGATCAGGCATAGTTCCAGACTGCAAGGATTTATTGAATAGTAATGTCAGTGGTTTGGAGAGCTCATTCTTAGCTTCCTTTAGAACTCTAGGCGAGATTGTATCAGGTCCTGGCGTTTTATTTACCTTGAGTTTATCTAAACAATTCAATACTTCTCTCTCTGTAACGGTGATATTGCTTAGAACATCTGAATTATCAATCTGAATCGGCGATGGTGTAGGGATATCACTGAGGTCTTCTGTTGTAAAAACTGATGCAAAGAAGGTATTGAGGGCATTACTCATTTGTACTTCGTCTTTGGTGTATTCTCCATTTTCATCGACTAACGGTCCAACAGTTGAAGTAACTACTTTTTTCTTTCTGATATAACTATATAATTATTTCGGGTTTGTTTTACTTTGATTCGCAATATGTAACTCTAAGGTCTTTTTACTTTGTTTAATTAACTTTTTGGCTTTGCGTCGTAGCTCTACAAATTTTACCCGTTCTTCGTCATTTTGTGAGGATTTTAATCTATTATTAGCAAATTTTTTAGCAAGCAGGCAGTTTGAAATATCTTTATTCCACCATTTGGGCTTATTATTATGGCCTGGACGCCGTATTTTCGATGGTATGCAGTCTTGCACTGCTTTTAGGTAAGTAGTTTCGAATAACTTCCAAGATGTATTTATGTCGTTATTGTTAATTAAAAAGCTCCAGTCAGTTTCTTTAAACATAGCTCTAAGTTTATGGAAGTTTGCTTTCTTGAAATTAGGGACTTTTTCGATGCTACTATTTGGTTCGTTACTAGTAAACTTTAAAGTGAAAGTTATCGTATGATGGTCGCTGTTACTGAATTCATCACCAACATTCAAATTCTCTATCAATTCTTCTTTTGTTGCAAGTACAATGTCAAGAACGTTATTACCACGGGTCGGCGTTCGAACAAATTGATAAAGCGAACTCTCTTGCAAGTTCGTATACAAGTCATGTCCGGAGTGTGAAGTAAGAGTATCGCCCCACTTGGTCACAGGTAAATTAAAGTCTCCAAAAATTACGGTATCTTGTGAGTTACTTACATCTGCAATTTGTTCGTAAATTTCTCGGTCAGTTTGCACTGATTGAGCTGGAGGTCTGTATATTAACGCAAGTATTATTTTTGTACCTTTATTATTCTTTATTAGCACAAAAGATGTGTCGACGTTCACAATTTGAGGTTTTGACACGAGGGTCGGGTTAAGACTTTCTTTGATATAAAATAAAACGCCACCTCCATTTTTATTTATTCGGCTGTTCTCAAACATTACATAACCGGGAAGTGAATACTCTGCTAAAAAGTCTCTATCTTCTGTATTGAGCCAAGATTCTGTTATGCCAATCACATCATAATTTTCTGTAAACACTAGTTCCTCTAAATCTGAAAATTTATTGCGTATGCTACGAGCGTTTGCATAGAAAACCTTTAAAGTTGCGGTTTTAGAACTCGCAGAACGTTCTTTCATCGAATTTTTGGTTCTGGTCGGATCTACATTTACATTCATGGCTGTCCTCAGTCCTCGGTCGTTATCCCTGGCGGTTTTGAATTTGGGTCGTGTTGGTGGAGCTTTATCCAAATTCGCGGTTCTTGACGGATTAGTATTTAATTCCTTTGTAGGTTGCCGTCCTCGCTGTCTTCGGTCCTCCTTCCTGGTTGTCCTGTGCTGAGTCGATTTCTTCTCCGAAAATCCTTCACCGCATCGTTGAGAAGACGCCCAAAACGTGCTGCTCCCACCTGGTTCAGATGAACTCCATCGTCCGAAAACAAATAGTCATCGTAGTAGAAATTGTCCCAGGTGTCGACGAATCCCACATTCTCCTTCCTGCAGAGGTTTGCTAGACAACGATTTGTGCTGGTGGCTATGTTGTAAAATCGGCTCTCTACACCGAGCCGGGGGACGATTCCTGAGACGATGATCCTTGATGACTTCTCCTTAAACGACTTGATCAGCTGCTGGTACTTTAAAAGCAAATCTTCCGACCGGGTTCGCTGTACAACGTTGGATCCAACGTGGATGACGTACATTGTATTAGCAGGGGCCAGCTTTGATACTTCGTCAACTGCTGCAACTACGTCATCCACACCACCACCAGGGATACAAAAACGCTTCCTGGTCTTAGGTGCCCTGGCGCAAAACTCTGTGAGCTGACCACGTATCATCGAGTCTCCCAC
>JBAKBP010035687.1:0-19247 GCA_037953745.1 Lithodes maja
CTATAACTGGGCTATCTTAATACACGAGAGGTAGACATATAATAGAGCTAAAATCACCCTAAAAACTAAGATAATTAACATTGAATTGACAAAATAATAATTTCTCAAAAACTATTTTCTGAGATTGGACACTAAAGTGAATTGGTCTTGTATGGTGGAGACATAAAACGGGATTTAGAGCCTCTATAACTGGGCTATCTTAATACATGAGAGGTAGACATATAATACAGCTAAAATCACCCTAAAAACTAGTCTAATTAACATTGAATTGACAAAATAATATTTTCTCAAAAACTATTTTCTGAGATTGGACACTAAAGTGAATTGGTCTTGTATGGTGGAGACATACAACGGGATTTAGAGCCTCTATAACTGGGCTATCTTAATACATGAGAGGTAGACATATAATACAGCTAAAATCACCCTAAAAACTAGTCTAATTAACATTGAATTGACAAAATAATATTTTCTCAAAAACTATTTTCTGAGATTGGACACTAAAGTGAATTGGTCTTGTATGGTGGAGACATAAAACAGGATTTAGAGCCTCTATAACTGGGCTATCTTAATACATGAGAGGTAGACATATAATACAGCTAAAATCACCCTAAAAACTAGTCTAATTAACATTGAATTGACAAAATAATATTTTCTCAAAAACTATTTTCTGAGATTGGACACTAAAGTGAATTGGTCTTGTATGGTGGAGACACAAAACGGGATTTCGAGCCTCTATAACTGGGCTATCTTAATACATGAGAGGTAGACATATTATAATAGAGCTAAAATCACCCTAAAAACTAGGCTAATTAACATTGAATTGACAAAATAATATTTTCTCAAAAACTATTTTCTGAGATTGGACACTAAAGTGAATTGGTCTTGTATGGTGGAGACATAAAAACGGGATTTAGAGCCCCTATAACTGGGCTATCTTAATACATGAGAGGTAGACATATAATAGAGCTAAAATCACCCTAAAAACTAGGCTAATTAACATTGAATTGACAAAATAATATTTTCTCAAAAACTATTTTCTGAGATTGGACACTAAAGTGAATTGGTCTTGTATGGTGGAGACATAAAAACGGGATTTAGAGCCCCTATAACTGGGCTATCTTAATACATGAGAGGTAGACATATAATAGAGCTAAAATCACCCTAAAAACTAGGCTAATTAACATTGAATTGACAAAATAATATTTTCTCAAAAACTATTTTCTGAGATTGGACACTAAAGTGAATTGGTCTTGTATGGTGGAGACATAAAAACGGGATTTAGAGCCCCTATAACTGGGCTATCTTAATACATGAGAGGTAGACATATAATAGAGCTAAAATCACCCTAAAAACTAGGCTAATTAACATTGAATTGACAAAATAATATTTTCTCAAAAACTATTTTCTGAGATTGGACACTAAAGTGAATTGGTCTTGTATGGTGGAGACATAAAAACGGGATTTAGAGCCTCTATAACTGGGCTATCTTAATACATGAGAGGTAGACATATAATACAGCTTAAATCACCCTAAAAACTAGTCTAATTAACATTGAATTGACAAAATAATATTTTCTCAAAAACTATTTTCTGAGATTGGACACTAAAGTGAATTGGTCTTGTATGGTGGAGACATAAAACGGGATTTAGAGCCTCTATAACTGGGCTATCTTAATACATGAGAGGTAGACATATAATAGAGCTAAAATCACCCTAAAAACTAGGCTAATTAACATTGAATTGACAAAATAATATTTTCTCAAAAACTATTTTCGGAGATTGGACACTAAAGTGAATTGGTCTTGTATGGTGGAGACATAAAACGGGATTTAGAGCCTCTATAACTGGGCTATCTTAATACATGAGAGGTAGACATATAATACAGCTAAAATCACCCTAAAAACTAGTCTAATTAACATTGAATTGACAAAATAATATTTTCTCAAAAACTATTTTCTGAGATTGGACACTAAAGTGAATTGGTCTTGTATGGTGGAGACATAAAACGGGATTTAGAGCCTCTATAACTGGGCTATCTTAATACATGAGAGGTAGACATATAATACAGCTAAAATCACCCTAAAAACTAGTCTAATTAACATTGAATTGACAAAATAATATTTTCTCAAAAACTATTTTCTGAGATTGGACACTAAAGTGAATTGGTCTTGTATGGTGGAGACATAAAACGGGATTTAGAGCCTCTATAACTGGGCTATCTTAATACATGAGAGGTAGACATATAATACAGCTAAAATCACCCTAAAAACTAGTCTAATTAACATTGAATTGACAAAATAATATTTTCTCAAAAACTATTTTCTGAGATTGGACACTAAAGTGAATTGGTCTTGTATGGTGGAGACATAAAACGGGATTTAGAGCCTCTATAACTGGGCTATCTTAATACATGAGAGTTAGACATATAATACAGCTAAAATCACCCTAAAAACTAGTCTAATTAACATTGAATTGACAAAATAATATTTTCTCAAAAACTATTTTCTGAGATTGGACACTAAAGTGAATTGGTCTTGTATGGTGGAGACATAAAACGGGATTTAGAGCCTCTATAACTGGGCTATCTTAATACATGAGAGGTAGACATATAATACAGCTAAAATCACCCTAAAAACTAGTCTAATTAACATTGAATTGACAAAATAATATTTTCTCAAAAACTATTTTCTGAGATTGGACACTAAAGTGAATTGGTCTTGTATGGTGGAGACACAAAAACGGGATTTAGAGCCCATATAACTGGGCTATCTTAATACATGAGAGGTAGACATATAATAGAGCTAAAATCACCCTAAAAACTAAGATAATTAACATTGAATTGACAAAATAATATTTTCTCAAAAACTATTTTCTGAGATTGGACACTAAAGTGAATTGGTCTTGTATGGTGGAGACACAAAACGGGATTTAGAGCCTCTATAACTGGGCTATCTTAATACACGAGAGGTAGACATATAATAGAGCTAAAATCACCCTAAAAACTAGGCTAATTAACATTGAATTGACAAAATAATATTTTCTCAAAAACTATTTTCTGAGATTGGACACTAAAGTGAATTGGTCTTGTATGGTGGAGACATAAAACGGGATTTAGAGCCTCTATATCTGGGCTATCTTAATACACGAGAGGTAGACATATAATACAGCTAAAATCACCCTAAAAACTAGTCTAATTAACATTGAATTGACAAAATAATATTTTCTCAAAAACTATTTTCTGAGATTGGACACTAAAGTGAATTGGTCTTGTATGGTGGAGACATAAAACGGGATTTAGAGCCTCTATATCTGGGCTATCTTAATACACGAGAGGTAGACATATAATACAGCTAAAATCACCCTAAAAACTAGTCTAATTAACATTGAATTGACAAAATAATATTTTCTCAAAAACTATTTTCTGAGATTGGACACTAAAGTGAATTGGTCTTGTATGGTGGAGACATAAAACGGGATTTAGAGCCTCTATATCTGGGCTATCTTAATACACGAGAGGTAGACATATAATAGAGCTAAAATCACCCTAAAAACTAAGATAATTAACATTGAATTGACAAAATAATATTTTTCTCAAAAACTATTTTCTGAGATTGGACACTAAAGTGAATTGGTCTTGTATGGTGGAGACATAAAACGGGATTTAGAGCCTCTATAACTGGGCTATCTTAATACACGAGAGGTAGACATATAATACAGCTAAAATCACCCTAAAAACTAAGATAATTAACATTGAATTGACAAAATAATATTTTTCTCAAAAACTATTTTCTGAGATTGGACACTAAAGTGAATTGGTCTTGTATGGTGGAGACATAAAACGGGATTTAGAGCCTCTATAACTGGGCTATCTTAATACACGAGAGGTAGACATATAATACAGCTAAAATCACCCTAAAAACTAAGATAATAAAAACTAAGATAATTAACATTGAATTGACAAAATAATATTTTCTCAAAAACTATTTTCTGAGATTGGACACTAAAGTGAATTGGTCTTGTATGGTGGAGACACAAAACGGGATTTAGAGCCTCTATAACTGGGCTATCTTAATACAAGAGAGGTAGACACATAATAGAGCTAAAATCACCCTAAAAACTAAGATAATTAACATTGAATTGACAAAATAATATTTTCTCAAAAACTATTTTCTGAGATTGGACACTAAAGTGAATTGGTCTTGTATGGTGGAGACATAAAACGGGATTTAGAGCCTCTATAACTGGGCTATCTTATTACATGAGAGGTAGACATATAATACATCTAAAATCACCCTAAAAACTAAGATAATTAACATTGAATTGACAAAATAATAATTTCTCAAAAACTATTTTCTGAGATTGGACACTAAAGTGAATTGGTCTTGTATGGTGGAGACACAAAACGAGATTTAGAGCCTCTATAACTGGGCTATCTTAATACATGAGAGGTAGACATATAATACATCTAAAATCACCCTAAAAACTAAGATAATTAACATTGAATTGACAAAATAATATTTTCTCAAAAACTATTTTCTGAGATTGGACACTAAAGTGAATTGGTCTTGTATGGTGGAGACACAAAACGGGATTTAGAGCCTCTATAACTGGGCTATCTTAATACACGAGAGGTATACATATAATAGAGCTAAAATCACCCTAAAAACTAGTCTAATTAACATTGAATTGACAAAATAATAATTTCTCAAAAACTATTTTCTGAGATTGGACACTAAAGTGAATTGGTCTTGTATGGTGGAGACACAAAACGGGATTTAGAGCCTCTATAACTGGGCTATCTTAATACATGAGAGGTAGACATATAATAGAGCTAAAATCACCCTAAAAACTAGTCTAATTAACATTGAATTGACTGAATTGGTCTTGTATGGTGGAGACACAAAACGGGATTTAGAGCCTCTATAACTGGGCTATCTTAATACATGAGAGGTAGACATATAATAGAGCTAAAATCACCCTAAAAACTAGTCTAATTAACATTGAATTGACAAAATAATAATTTCTCAAAACTATTTTCTGAGATTGGACACTAAAGTGAATTGGTCTTGTATGGTGGAGACACAAAACGGGATTTAGAGCCTCTATAACTGGGCTATCTTAATACATGAGAGGTAGACATATAATAGAGCTAAAATCACCCTAAAAACTAGTCTAATTAACATTGAATTGACAAAATAATAATTTCTCAAAAACTATTTTCTGAGATTGGACACTAAAGTGAATTGGTCTTGTATGGTGGAGACACAAAACGGGATTTAGAGCCTCTATAACTCTTAATACATAAGAGGTAGACATATAATAGAGCTAAAATCACCCTAAAAACTAGTCTAATTAACATTGAATTGACAAAATAATAATTTCTCAAAAACTATTTTCTGAGATTGGACACTAAAGTGAATTGGTCTTGTATGGTGGAGACACAAAACGGGATTTAGAGCCTCTATAACTGGGCTATCTTAATACATGAGAGGTAGACATATAATAGAGCTAAAATCACCCTAAAAACTAAGATAATTAACATTGAATTGACAAAATAATAATTTCTCAAAAACTATTTTCTGAGATTGGACACTAAAGTGAATTGGTCTTGTATGGTGGAGACATAAAACGGGATTTAGAGCCTCTATAACTGGGCTATCTTAATACATGAGAGGTAGACATATAATACAGCTAAAATCACCCTAAAAACTAAGATAATTAACATTGAATTGACAAAATAATAATTTCTCAAAAACTATTTTCTGAGATTGGACACTAAAGTGAATTGGTCTTGTATGGTGGAGACACAAAACGGGATTTAGAGCCTCTATAACTGGGCTATCTTAATACATGAGAGGTAGACATATAATACAGCTAAAATCACCCTAAAAACTAGGCTAATTAACATTGAATTGACAAAATAATATTTTCTCAAAAACTATTTTCTGAGATTGGACACTAAAGTGAATTGGTCTTGTATGGTGGAGACACAACACGGGATTTAGAGCCTCTATAACTGGGCTATCTTAATACATGAGAGGTAGACATATAATACAGCTAAAATCACCCTAAAAACTAGGCTAATTAACATTGAATTGACAAAATAATATTTTCTCAAAAACTATTTTCTGAGATTGGACACTAAAGTGAATTGGTCTTGTATGGTGGAGACATAAAACGGGATTTAGAGCCTCTATAACTGGGCTATCTACACGAGAGGTAGACATATAATAGAGCTAAAATCACCCTAAAAACTAGTCTAATTAACATTGAATTGACAAAATAATATTTTCTCAAAAACTATTTTCTGAGATTGGACACTAAAGTGAATTGGTCTTGTATGGTGGAGACATACAACGGGATTTAGAGCCTCTATAACTGGGCTATCTACACGAGAGGTAGACATATAATAGAGCTAAAATCACCCTAAAAACTAGTCTAATTAACATTGAATTGACAAAATAATATTTTCTCAAAAACTATTTTCTGAGATTGGACACTAAAGTGAATTGGTCTTGTATGGTGGAGACCCAAAACGGGATTTAGAGCCTCTATAACTGGGCTATCTTAATACATGAGAGGTAGACATATAATACAGCTAAAATCACCCTAAAAACTAGGCTAATTAACATTGAATTGACAAAATAATATTTTCTCAAAAACTATTTTCTGAGATTGGACACTAAAGTGAATTGGTCTTGTATGGTGGAGACATAAAACGGGATTTAGAGCCTCTATAACTGGGCTATCTACACGAGAGGTAGACATATAATAGAGCTAAAATCACCCTAAAAACTAGTCTAATTAGCATTGAATTGACAAAATAATATTTTCTCAAAAACTATTTTCTGAGATTGGACACTAAAAGTGAATTGGTCTTGTATGGTGGAGACATAAAACGGGATTTAGAGCCTCTATAACTGGGCTATCTACACGAGAGGTAGACATATAATAGAGCTAAAATCACCCTAAAAACTAGTCTAATTAACATTGAATTGACAAAATAATATTTTCTCAAAAACTATTTTCTGAGATTGGACACTAAAGTGAATTGGTCTTGTATGGTGGAGACATAAAACGGGATTTAGAGCCTCTATAACTGGGCTATCTACATGAGAGGTAGACATATAATAGAGCTAAAATCACCCTAAAAACTAGTCTAATTAACATTGAATTGACAAAATAATATTTTCTCAAAAACTATTTTCTGAGATTGGACACTAAAGTGAATTGGTCTTGTATGGTGGAGACACAAAACGGGATTTAGAGCCAATATAACTGGGCTATCTTAATACATGAGAGGTAGACATATAATACAGCTAAAATCACCCTAAAAACTAAGATAATTAACATTGAATTGACAAAATAATAATTTCTCAAAACTATTTTCTGAGATTGGACACTAAAGTGATTTGGTCTTGTATGGTGGAGACACAAAACGGGATTTAGAGCCTCTATAACTGGGCTATCTTAATACACGAGAGGTAGACATATAATACAGCTAAAATCACCCTAAAAACTAAGATAATTAACATTGAATTGACAAAATAATAATTTCTCAAAAACTATTTTCTGAGATTGGACACTAAAGTGATTTGGTCTTGTATGGTGGAGACATAAAACGGGATTTAGAGCCTCTATAACTGGGCTATCTTAATACACGAGAGGTAGACATATAATACAGCTAAAATCACCCTAAAAACTAAGATAATTAACATTGAATTGACAAAATAATAATTTCTCAAAAACTATTTTCTGAGATTGGACACTAAAGTGATTTGGTCTTATATGGTGGAGACATAAAACGGGATTTAGAGCCTCTATAACTGGGCTATCTTAATACACGAGAGGTAGACATATAATACAGCTAAAATCACCCTAAAAACTAAGATAATTAACATTGAATTGACAAAATAATAATTTCTCAAAAACTATTTTCTGAGATTGGACACTAAAGTGAATTGGTCTTGTATGGTGGAGACACAAAACGGGATTTAGAGCCAATATAACTGGGCTATCTTAATACATGAGAGGTAGACATATAATACAGCTAAAATCACCCTAAAAACTAGTCTAATTAACATTGAATTGACAAAATAATATTTTCTCAAAAACTATTTTCTGAGATTGGACACTAAAGTGAATTGGTCTTGTATGGTGGAGACATAAAACGGGATTTAGAGCCTCTATAACTGGGCTATCTTAATACATGAGAGGTAGACATATAATACAGCTAAAATCACCCTAAAAACTAAGATAATTAACATTGAATTGACAAAATAATAATTTCTCAAAAACTATTTTCTGAGATTGGACACTAAAGTGATTTGGTCTTGTATGGTGGAGACATAAAACGGGATTTAGAGCCTCTATAACTGGGCTATCTTAATACACGAGAGGTAGACATATAATACAGCTAAAATCACCCTAAAAACTAAGATAATTAACATTGAATTGACAAAATAATAATTTCTCAAAAACTATTTTCTGAGATTGGACACTAAAGTGATTTGGTCTTGTATGGTGGAGACATAAAACGGGATTTAGAGCCTCTATAACTGGGCTATCTTAATACACGAGAGGTAGACATATAATACAGCTAAAATCACCCTAAAAACTAAGATAATTAACATTGAATTGACAAAATAATAATTTCTCAAAAACTATTTTCTGAGATTGGACACTAAAGTGATTTGGTCTTGTATGGTGGAGACATAAAACGGGATTTAGAGCCTCTATAACTGGGCTATCTTAATACACGAGAGGTAGACATATAATACAGCTAAAATCACCCTAAAAACTAAGATAATTAACATTGAATTGACAAAATAATAATTTCTCAAAAACTATTTTCTGAGATTGGACACTAAAGTGATTTGGTCTTGTATGGTGGAGACATAAAACGGGATTTAGATCCTCTATAACTGGGCTATCTTAATACACGAGAGGTAGACATATAATAGAGCTAAAATCACCCTAAAAACTAGTCTAATTAACATTGAATTGACAAAATAATATTTTCTCAAAACTATTTTCTGAGATTGGACACTAAAGTGAATTGGTCTTGTATGGTGGAGACATAAAACGGGGTTTACAGCCTCTATAACTGGGCTATCTACACGAGAGGTAGACATATAATACAGCTAAAATCACCCTAAAAACTAGTCTAATTAACATTGAATTGACAAAATAATATTTTCTCAAAAACTATTTTCTGAGATTGGACACTAAAGTGAATTGGTCTTGTATGGTGGAGACATAAAACGGGGTTTAGAGCCTCTATAACTGGGCTATCTACACGAGAGGTAGACATATAATACAGCTAAAATCACCATAAAAACTAGTCTAATTAACATTGAATTGACAAAATAATATTTCCTCAAAAACTATTTTCTGAGATTGGACACTAAAGTGAATTGGTCTTGTATGGTGGAGACACAAAACGGGATTTAGAGCCTCTATAACTGGGCTATCTACACGAGAGGTAGACATATAATAGAGCTAAATCACCCTAAAAACTAAGATAATTAACATTGAATTGACAAAATAATAATTTCTCAAAAACTATTTTCTGAGATTGGACACTAAAGTGAATTGGTCTTGTATGGTGGAGACACAAAACGGGATTTAGAGCCTCTATAACTGGGCTATCTACACGAGAGGTAGACATATAATAGAGCTAAAATCACCCTAAAAACTAAGATAATTAACATTGAATTGACAAAATAATATTTTCTCAAAAACTATTTTCTGAGATTGGACACTAAAGTGAATTGGTCTTGTATGGTGGAGACACAAAACGGGATTTAGAGCCTCTATAACTGGGCTATCTACACGAGAGGTAGACATATAATAGAGCTAAAATCACCCTAAAAACTAGTCTAATTAACATTGAATTGACAAAATAATATTTTCTCAAAAACTATTTTCTGAGATTGGACACTAAAGTGAATTGGTCTTGTATGGTGGAGACATAAAACGGGATTTAGAGCCTCTATAACTGGGCTATCTTAATACATGAGAGGTAGACATATAATAGAGCTAAAATCACCCTAAAAACTAAGATAATTAACATTGAATTGACAAAATAATATTTTCTCAAAGACATATAATAGAGCTAAAATCACCCTAAAAACTAGGCTAATTAACATTGAATTGACAAAATAATATTTTCTCAAAAACTATTTTCTGAGATTGGACACTAAAGTGATTTGGTCTTGTATGGTGGAGACACAAAACGGGATTTAGAGCCTCTATAACTGGGCTATCTTAATACATGAGAGGTAGACATATAATAGAGCTAAAATCACCCTAAAAACTAAGATAATTAACATTGAATTGACAAAATAATAATTTCTCAAAAACTATTTTCTGAGATTGGACACTAAAGTGAATTGGTCTTGTATGGTGGAGACATAAAACGGGATTTAGAGCCTCTATAACTGGGCTATCTTAATACATGAGAGGTAGACATATAATACAGCTAAAATCACCCTAAAAACTAAGATAATTAACATTGAATTGACAAAATAATATTTTCTCAAAAACTATTTTCTGAGATTGGACACTAAAGTGAATTGGTCTTGTATGGTGGAGACATAAAACGGGATTTAGAGCCTCTATAACTGGGCTATCTTAATACATGAGAGGTAGACATATAATACAGCTAAAATCACCCTAAAAACTAAGATAATTAACATTGAATTGACAAAATAATAATTTCTCAAAAACTATTTTCTGAGATTGGACACTAAAGTGAATTGGTCTTGTATGGTGGAGACATAAAACGGGATTTAGAGCCTCTATAACTGGGCTATCTTAATACATGAGAGGTAGACATATAATACAGCTAAAATCACCCTAAAAACTAAGATAATTAACATTGAATTGACAAAATAATAATTTCTCAAAAACTATTTTCTGAGATTGGACACTAAAGTGAATTGGTCTTGTATGGTGGAGACATAAAACGGGATTTAGAGCCTCTATAACTGGGCTATCTTAATACATGAGAGGTAGACATATAATACAACTAAAATCACCCTAAAAACTAAGATAATTAACATTGAATTGACAAAATAATAATTTCTCAAAAACTATTTTCTGAGATTGGACACTAAAGTGAATTGGTCTTGTATGGTGGAGACATAAAACGGGATTTAGAGCCTCTATAACTGGGCTATCTTAATACACGAGAGGTAGACATATAATAGAGCTAAAATCACCCTAAAAACTAAGATAATTAACATTGAATTGACAAAATAATAATTTCTCAAAAACTATTTTCTGAGATTGGACACTAAAGTGAATTGGTCTTGTATGGTGGAGACATAAAACGGGATTTAGAGCCTCTATAACTGGGCTATCTTAATACACGAGAGGTAGACATATAATAGAGCTAAAATCACCCTAAAAACTAAGATAATTAACATTGAATTGACAAAATAATAATTTCTCAAAAACTATTTTCTGAGATTGGACACTAAAGTGAATTGGTCTTGTATGGTGGAGACATAAAACGGGATTTAGAGCCTCTATAACTGGGCTATCTTAATACACGAGAGGTAGACATATAATAGAGCTAAAATCACCCTAAAAACTAAGATAATTAACATTGAATTGACAAAATAATAATTTCTCAAAAACTATTTTCTGAGATTGGACACTAAAGTGAATTGGTCTTGTATGGTGGAGACATAAAACGGGATTTAGAGCCTCTATAACTGGGCTATCTTAATACACGAGAGGTAGACATATAATAGAGCTAAAATCACCCTAAAAACTAAGATAATTAACATTGAATTGACAAAATAATAATTTCTCAAAAACTATTTTCTGAGATTGGACACTAAAGTGAATTGGTCTTGTATGGTGGAGACATAAAACGGGATTTAGAGCCTCTATAACTGGGCTATCTACACGAGAGGTAGACATATAATAGAGCTAAAATCACCCTAAAAACTAAGATAATTAACATTGAATTGACAAAATAATAATTTCTCAAAAACTATTTTCTGAGATTGGACACTAAAGTGAATTGGTCTTGTATGGTGGAGACATAAAACGGGATTTAGAGCCTCTATAACTGGGCTATCTACACGAGAGGTAGACATATAATAGAGCTAAAATCACCCTAAAAACTAAGATAATTTACATTGAATTGACAAAATAATAATTTCTCAAAAACTATTTTCTGAGATTGGACACTAAAGTGAATTGGTCTTGTATGGTGGAGACATAAAACGGGATTTAGAGCCTCTATAACTGGGCTATCTACACGAGAGGTAGACATATAATAGAGCTAAAATCACCCTAAAAACTAAGATAATTAACATTGAATTGACAAAATAATAATTTCTCAAAAACTATTTTCTGAGATTGGACACTAAAGTGAATTGGTCTTGTATGGTGGAGACATAAAACGGGATTTAGAGCCTCTATAACTGGGCTATCTTAATACATGAGAGGTAGACATATAATAGAGCTAAAATCACCCTAAAAACTAAGATAATTAACATTGAATTGACAAAATAATATTTTCTCAAAAACTATTTTCTGAGATTGGACACTAAAGTGAATTGGTCTTGTATGGTGGAGACACAAAACGGGATTTAGAGCCTCTATAACTGGGCTATCTTAATACATGAGAGGTAGACATATAATACAGCTAAAATCACCCTAAAAACTAAGATAATTAACATTGAATTGACAAAATAATAATTTCTCAAAAACTATTTTCTGAGATTGGACACTAAAGTGAATTGGTCTTGTATGGTGGAGACACAAAACGGGATTTAGAGCCTCTATAACTGGGCTATCTTAATACATGAGAGGTAGACATATAATACAGCTAAAATCACCCTAAAAACTAAGATAATTAACATTGAATTGACAAAATAATATTTTCTCAAAAACTATTTTCTGAGATTGGACACTAAAGTGAATTGGTCTTGTATGGTGGAGACATAAAACGGGATTTAGAGCCTCTATAACTGGGCTATCTTAATACACGAGAGGTAGACATATAATAGAGCTAAAATCACCCTAAAAACTAAGATAATTAACATTGAATTGACAAAATAATATTTTCTCAAAAACTATTTTCTGAGATTGGACACTAAAGTGAATTGGTCTTGTATGGTGGAGACATAAAACGGGATTTAGAGCCTCTATAACTGGGCTATCTTAATACACGAGAGGTAGACATATAATAGAGCTAAAATCACCCTAAAAACTAGGCTAATTAACATTGAATTGACAAAATAATATTTTCTCAAAAACTATTTTCTGAGATTGGACACTAAAGTGAATTGGTCTTGTATGGTGGAGACACAAAACGGGATTTAGAGCCTCTATAACTGGGCTATCTTAATACATGAGAGGTAGACATATAATAGAGCTAAAATCACCCTAAAAACTAGGCTAATTAACATTGAATTGACAAAATAATATTTTCTCAAAAACTATTTTCTGAGATTGGACACTAAAGTGAATTGGTCTTGTATGGTGGAGACACAAAACGGGATTTAGAGCCTCTATAACTGGGCTATCTTAATACATGAGAGGTAGACATATAATACAGCTAAAATCACCCTAAAAACTAGGCTAATTAACATTGAATTGACAAAATAATATTTTCTCAAAAACTATTTTCTGAGATTGGACACTAAAGTGAATTGGTCTTGTATGGTGGAGACACAAAACGGGATTTAGAGCCTCTATAACTGGGCTATCTACACGAGAGGTAGACATATAATAGAGCTAAAATCACCCTAAAAACTAGTCTAATTAACATTGAATTGACAAAATAATATTTTCTCAAAAACTATTTTCTGAGATTGGACACTAAAGTGAATTGGTCTTGTATGGTGGAGACATAAAACGGGATTTAGAGCCTCTATAACTGGGCTATCTACACGAGAGGTAGACATATAATAGAGCTAAAATCACCCTAAAAACTAGTCTAATTAACATTGAATTGACAAAATAATATTTTCTCAAAAACTATTTTCTGAGATTGGACACTAAAGTGAATTGGTCTTGTATGGTGGAGACATAAAACGGGATTTAGAGCCTCTATAACTGGGCTATCTACACGAGAGGTAGACATATAATAGAGCTAAAATCACCCTAAAAACTAGTCTAATTAACATTGAATTGACAAAATAATATTTTCTCAAAAACTATTTTCTGAGATTGGACACTAAAGTGAATTGGTCTTGTATGGTGGAGACACAAAACGGGATTTAGAGCCAATATAACTGGGCAATCTTAATACATGAGAGGTAGACATATAATACAGCTAAAATCACCCTAAAAACTAAGATAATTAACATTGAATTGACAAAATAATAATTTCTCAAAAACTATTTTCTGAGATTGGACACTAAAGTGATTTGGTCTTGTATGGTGGAGACATAAAACGGGATTTAGAGCCTCTATAACTGGGCTATCTTAATACACGAGAGGTAGATATATAATACAGCTAAAATCACCCTAAAAACTAAGATAATTAACATTGAATTGACAAAATAATAATTTCTCAAAAACTATTTTCTGAGATTGGACACTAAAGTGATTTGGTCTTGTATGGTGGAGACATAAAACGGGATTTAGAGCCTCTATAACTGGGCTATCTTAATACACGAGAGGTAGACATATAATACAGCTAAAATCACCCTAAAAACTAAGATAATTAACATTGAATTGACAAAATAATAATTTCTCAAAAACTATTTTCTGAGATTGGACACTAAAGTGAATTGGTCTTGTATGGTGGAGACACAAAACGGGATTTAGAGCCTCTATAACTGGGCTATCTACACGAGAGGTAGACATATAATAGAGCTAAAATCACCCTAAAAACTAAGATAATTAACATTGAATTGACAAAATAATATTTTCTCAAAAACTATTTTCTGAGATTGGACACTAAAGTGAATTGGTCTTGTATGGTGGAGACATAAAAACGGGATTTAGAGCCTCTATAACTGGGCTATCTACACGAGAGGTAGACATATAATAGAGCTAAAATCACCCTAAAAACTAGTCTAATTAACATTGAATTGACAAAATAATATTTTCTCAAAAACTATTTTCTGAGATTGGACACTAAAGTGAATTGGTCTTGTATGGTGGAGACATAAAACGGGATTTAGAGCCTCTATAACTGGGCTATCTACACGAGAGGTAGACATATAATAGAGCTAAAATCACCCTAAAAACTAGTCTAATTAACATTGAATTGACAAAATAATATTTTCTCAAAAACTATTTTCTGAGATTGGACACTAAAGTGAATTGGTCTTGTATGGTGGAGACATAAAACGGGATTTAGAGCCTCTATAACTGGGCTATCTACACGAGAGGTAGACATATAATACAGCTAAAATCACCCTAAAAACTAGTCTAATTAACATTGAATTGACAAAATAATATTTCCTCAAAAACTATTTTCTGAGATTGGACACTAAAGTGAATTGGTCTTGTATGGTGGAGACATAAAACGGGATTTAGAGCCTCTATAACTGGGCTATCTACACGAGAGGTAGACATATAATACAGCTAAAATCACCCTAAAAACTAGTCTAATTAACATTGAATTGACAAAATAATATTTTCTCAAAAACTATTTTCTGAGATTGGACACTAAAGTGAATTGGTCTTGTATGGTGGAGACATAAAACGGGATTTAGAGCCTCTATAACTGGGCTATCTACACGAGAGGTAGACATATAATACAGCTAAAATCACCCTAAAAACTAGTCTAATTAACATTGAATTGACAAAATAATATTTTCTCAAAAACTATTTTCTGAGATTGGACACTAAAGTGAATTGGTCTTGTATGGTGGAGACATAAAACGGGATTTAGAGCCTCTATAACTGGGCTATCTACACGAGAGGTAGACATATAATACAGCTAAAATCACCCTAAAAACTAGTTTAATTAACATTGAATTGACAAAATAATAATTTCTCAAAAACTATTTTCTGAGATTGGACACTAAAGTGAATTGGTCTTGTATGGTGGAGACACAAAACGGGATTTAGAGCCTCTATAACTGGGCTATCTACACGAGAGGTAGACATATAATAGAGCTAAAATCACCCTAAAAACTAAGATAATTAACATTGAATTGACAAAATAATATTTTCTCAAAAACTATTTTCTGAGATTGGACACTAAAGTGAATTGGTCTTGTATGGTGGAGACACAAAACGGGATTTAGAGCCTCTATAACTGGGCTATCTACACGAGAGGTAGACATATAATAGAGCTAAAATCACCCTAAAAACTAAGATAATTAACATTGAATTGACAAAATAATATTTTCTCAAAAACTATTTTCTGAGATTGGACACTAAAGTGAATTGGTCTTGTATGGTGGAGACACAAAACGGGATTTAGAGCCTCTATAACTGGGCTATCTTAATACACGAGAGGTAGACATATAATAGAGCTAAAATCACCCTAAAAACTAAGATAATTAACATTGAATTGACAAAATAATATTTTCTCAAAAACTATTTTCTGAGATTGGACACTAAAGTGAATTGGTCTTGTATGGTGGAGACATAAAACGGGATTTAGAGCCTCTATAACTGGGCTATCTTAATACACGAGAGGTAGACATATAATAGAGCTAAAATCACCCTAAAAACTAGTCTAATTAACATTGAATTGACAAAATAATATTTTCTCAAAAACTATTTTCTGAGATTGGACACTAAAGTGAATTGGTCTTGTATGGTGGAGACATAAAACGGGATTTAGAGCCTCTATAACTGGGCTATCTTAATACACGAGAGGTAGACATATAATAGAGCTAAAATCACCCTAAAAACTAGTCTAATTAACATTGAATTGACAAAATAATATTTTCTCAAAAACTATTTTCTGAGATTGGACACTAAAGTGAATTGGTCTTGTATGGTGGAGACATAAAACGGGATTTAGAGCCTCTATAACTGGGCTATCTTAATACACGAGAGGTAGACATATAATAGAGCTAAAATCACCCTAAAAACTAGTCTAATTAACATTGAATTGACAAAATAATATTTTCTCAAAAACTATTTCTGAGATTGGACACTAAAGTGAATTGGTCTTGTATGGTGGAGACATAAAACGGGATTTAGAGCCTCTATAACTGGGCTATCTTAATACACGAGAGGTAGACATATAATAGAGCTAAAATCACCCTAAAAACTAGTCTAATTAACATTGAATTGACAAAATAATATTTTCTCAAAAACTATTTTCTGAGATTGGACACTAAAGTGAATTGGTCTTGTATGGTGGAGACATAAAACGGGATTTAGAGCCTCTATAACTGGGCTATCTTAATACACGAGAGGTAGACATATAATAGAGCTAAAATCACCCTAAAAACTAGTCTAATTAACATTGAATTGACAAAATAATATTTTCTCAAAAACTATTTTCTGAGATTGGACACTAAAGTGAATTGGTCTTGTATGGTGGAGACATAAAACGGGATTTAGAGCCTCTATAACTGGGCTATCTTAATACACGAGAGGTAGACATATAATAGAGCTAAAATCACCCTAAAAACTAGTCTAATTAACATTGAATTGACAAAATAATATTTTCTCAAAAACTATTTTCTGAGATTGGACACTAAAGTGAATTGGTCTTGTATGGTGGAGACATAAAACGGGATTTAGAGCCTCTATAACTGGGCTATCTTAATACACGAGAGGTAGACATATAATAGAGCTAAAATCACCCTAAAAACTAGTCTAATTAACATTGAATTGACAAAATAATATTTTCTCAAAAACTATTTTCTGAGATTGGACACTAAAGTGAATTGGTCTTGTATGGTGGAGACATAAAACGGGATTTAGAGCCTCTATAACTGGGCAATCTTAATACACGAGAGGTAGACATATAATACAGCTAAAATCACCCTAAAAACTAAGATAATTAACATTGAATTGACAAAATAATATTTCTCAAAAACTATTTTCTGAGATTGGACACTAAAGTGATTTGGTCTTGTATGGTGGAGACATAAAACGGGATTTAGAGCCTCTATAACTGGGCTATCTTAATACACGAGAGGTAGACATATAATACAGCTAAAATCACCCTAAAAACTAAGATAATTAACATTGAATTGACAAAATAATAATTTCTCAAAAACTATTTTCTGAGATTGGACACTAAAGTGAATTGGTCTTGTATGGTGGAGACACAAAACGGGATTTAGAGCCAATATAACTGGGCTATCTTAATACATGAGAGGTAGACATATAATACAGCTAAAATCACCCTAAAAACTAGTCTAATTAACATTGAATTGACAAAATAATATTTTCTCAAAAACTATTTTCTGAGATTGGACACTAAAGTGAATTGGTCTTGTATGGTGGAGACATAAAACGGGATTTAGAGCCTCTATAACTGGGCTATCTTAATACATGAGAGGTAGACATATAATACAGCTAAAATCACCCTAAAAACTAAGATAATTAACATTGAATTGACAAAATAATAATTTCTCAAAAACTATTTTCTGAGATTGGACACTAAAGTGATTTGGTCTTGTATGGTGGAGACATAAAACGGGATTTAGAGCCTCTATAACTGGGCTATCTTAATACACGAGAGGTAGACATATAATACAGCTAAAATCACCCTAAAAACTAAGATAATTAACATTGAATTGACAAAATAATAATTTCTCAAAAACTATTTTCTGAGATTGGACACTAAAGTGATTTGGTCTTGTATGGTGGAGACATAAAACGGGATTTAGAGCCTCTATAACTGGGCTATCTTAATACACGAGAGGTAGACATATAATACAGCTAAAATCACCCTAAAAACTAAGATAATTAACATTGAATTGACAAAATAATAATTTCTCAAAAACTATTTTCTGAGATTGGACACTAAAGTGATTTGGTCTTGTATGGTGGAGACATAAAACGGGATTTAGAGCCTCTATAACTGGGCTATCTTAATACACGGAGAGGTAGACATATAATACAGCTAAAATCACCCTAAAAACTAAGATAATTAACATTGAATTGACAAAATAATAATTTCTCAAAAACTATTTTCTGAGATTGGACACTAAAGTGATTTGGTCTTGTATGGTGGAGACATAAAACGGGATTTAGATCCTCTATAACTGGGCTATCTTAATACACGAGAGGTAGACATATAATAGAGCTAAAATCACCCTAAAAACTAGTCTAAATTAACATTGAATT